>JABASH010002626.1:0-19388 GCA_019776445.1 Tomocerus maximus | reverse complement strand
GTTATAGATATTGGTTTCGTTTTCCGAATGGTTATAGCCAGCTATACCTATAGTACTCTCAGAACTCTCCTCATTCTGCTACACGATTTTTACTATTTATAAAAAGGAAATTATTACTATTGCATTCTACGATCTAGCTTACACTACTGCTCTTGCAAATAATAATTATAGCCTTTTTATTTGTTTTCTGTACTCGGTTATCGGTTAGTGTCTTGATAAATCGATTTACTTTCCAACCCCATAAGTATGAAGTGCTAAAATGTTCAGGCCAATTGTGACTTTGAGAATCTTTGCAATTAGTATAAGAATATGCCCTGTTACTGTCCCTTCCAGTAATAAACAAAAAATAATTGCAAGAAACAAGCACCTTTAGGCCATAATTCATCCTTACATCGCACAAAAAGTTAAGAAGTGCAATTTCCAGCATAGATACACTTTGGGCCATTTTGCCAGACATTTAGAGTACACAAATTATGCAGTTTGCACTTTTGCTGTTAGTAAATAATGGGGAACGAGCGATAAGTTGAAGTTAATAGAACTGTCTTTCTTGTCTTGTGGACTGAAGAAGATCATAAATATTTACTAGATCATGTGTTTTACGAAGGTCCTTATAAACATTTGAGTTGGCGAAATAGATATGATGTTTCCGTTTGACGATTCCAGGATGTATGCAATTCCCCACAGTTTCCATCTGTTGGAATTGCATAAGAAAAGTGCAGAGCTGTGCACTCCCTGACTTGAGTGCGAGACCAGGAGCTATGCCTACATAGAGGATTGCATCGCAATTCCATGCACAGCAACAGCAGCAGAGAGTAAGTATTGAAGAAACCGAACCAGCATCAACAAACCGAGTCGAATGTTCACATTTAGAAAGACATATAGTAGTTTATAATCTCCCATGGTTATTTCCTTTCGTTTGGCAGTAAGAGCAAGCCCAGCACATAATACACAGCACTCGAGCTGACTACAAAAAATTTTCTACTACTGCGAAATAGAAGGAGCCCCAAAAGTCATAAACTGAGGTTATCCGTTGGTTAATCTTAGCAGGGGAACTTTAAGAGCAGCCTACGCATTTTATCACTTCCCAACAGGAAGATTGAGTGTAGAGGGCATAGGGTAAACTTTCAGTGAGGGCAGGGCAAAGAAATGTCTGATCTGTTCTCCTGCTTACTACTTGCTCTCGTGTAATGGCTAGCGAATGCAAAAAGGGCATGATGAACGTAATGGAAGTACGTACGCGTAAGCAAATGCTTTAATATCCCCAGCAAATGTAATCGAATCTATTAGGATTTCTACGAGTGTTTTAAAAGTATTGACTCGATAACAATAAAACGTGTCTGAGGGTAATTTCAATAAAAAAGATATGTGCGTTGCGTAGTGTGCTTAGGTACTTATACAATCCGTCCCGTACTGTATTACTAAGAGAGGGATCAAACGAAACAGAAATAACCTCTCAGAGGACTTGGACTAGTTTAGTCAACTAAATAGCAGCTGGTAGAAGACAGGACAAAAGGGACGCTCTAAAAACACCGTGGACAGAGTAGTGGAGGAGGGCAATGCATGCTAGACGATTTCATGGAGACATAAGCAAATCAAAGTTTTCGCAACAGAAGTAAATTCAGAGTGTGCATGTGGGATGGGGAACAGTGAAAAAGAAATAAGAAAAAGAGGGATAAAGCAGAGAAGACACAATGGAGAAGACACATATTGCAATGGATAGCCTCCCATAAGATTTTATTCTCTCTCCATATTCTCCCATTTTTCGTATATTAGGACCCATTCTTTCACTCACTCACATTTGCGGCAACTGGGATAAGATTTCGATGCGAATACAAATACCCCGTGCTCAGAAGAACCTCTCACTGCTTTCTGTCCCTGACTACTGGCTGTACAGGCTTCTAGTACAGATATTTCGTGTGTGGTGTAATCTGCTCTCGTCCCACAATACATGGGCGAATGTCTGCAGATAGATAGCAACCAATGTAATATTACTGCTATATTAAGTAAGTATATGCCAGGCAGAATGAGCTTAGTTTAGAATTGCATCACATCGCATTACACATAGAACATCACACAGGGAATGTAAATTCGCTCAGCTAAAGTGACAAAAAATCGAAACGAAAGAAAGAATGAACTTCATGGAGACGGAGAAAAGAAACGTGTGTAGAGTAAAGTAAGATTTAGCTTTGTAAAGTCGCACACTACAGAGAATATCTTCTCGGCTATGCTTACTCACAATACTACCCTCGTTGTTTATATCAATGCACAGATTTAGACGTAGGAAGTAGGTACTAAACCAATATTTGAATAACTCAAGCCGTCATGTATAATATGCTTAAGATATAGTTAGCATATTGTACTTAGGTACATGAGACTTGCTATTGCCGCTGCCTCTGAATGACTGAGATCTATTCTAGTTTTTAATAGATATGTAAGTATGTAAGTCAAGTCGCTAGCCGCGGTAGTAAAAGTTCTGATCTCAGATTTCCACACTCGACTAACTTTCTCCTCACTACTATATTTCACGAACAGCTTTTATTTTCAGATTCCTATTCAAATGGGAATTTCGCATTCAGGAGAAGCCAGAGATATTCCGCGGCCTAGCATGTACTATGCTTTCTGACCGCCCGAGAAAAAGTCACAGAACAGTCAAATCATAACGTCTATAAAATGGCATTTTGTAAGTAAACCAGATTCCGTGATGCCAAAAGCAAGGCATGTCAGTCCACACCACACGCCCAGTATTAAATAGCTACTATTATTACATGCACACGGAAAAAGAGCAGCATATAATATGTATGAGAGAGCCTATACTACATTCATATATTACAGTTGGACTAGTAGCATTAAAGAAAGTAGATTTGAGCTTTTTTGCTTGACAATAAGAGAAAGTAGAGAAAGAAGCGGGGAAGAAAGTGAGGGAATAAATCTGTGCATTTCATTTCGATTAGCCGTCTTTCCTTTCATGGAGTTTCACTCACATCACATCAGTTCCGTCAGACAGCAAATCTATGTATGTCTGTATCTAAGGGGTCTATCCTTATTTAAACTCACGTACATAGTAGCTAATACTTTTACACGACTAAGCCTCCTAAGAGGTCGGTCGGATCGGATACTCTTGTTCTTTCTATGATTCGCTAACCCCGCTCCTGCTCTCCTCTGGTTTCCTCTGACATGGCATTTAGTTCAGCTTAGCTTTTCAAGCACTCAACTCTCTCTTCACTCGACTGTGCTCCAATGATGCGATGTTCGTGAGTGAGACTATTTTTCTACTTTCTCTACTAATAGTTAGAACAGTTAGATTGTAGTAATAGGAAAGTACAACTAGAAGTTAGAAGCCAAGCAGACGCTCTTCTAATGCAGATGCTGTTTTAATTTATTTCCTATTCATTATGAACTTTTTTCCTGCTGTCTCTTCAGTCCAGACTCTTTTCCGTGTTGTGCTCAGAGGAGAAACTCTTTTGTCTTTCAGGCATTCACAGTTTTCCATTATTTAGACGATTTGCGAAAGAACCCCTTAAAATTCCAGTTCCCTTTGTCTGTCTCATCTTGTGCTCAAAGTAAAACAAAATAAAGAGAACAGTCTAGATATCGTGCTACTACTCCAGTTAGTAGCCAGTCTAATGTCTACCTATTATATTCTATTGTACTCTACTGCGTTCTATTTCCTCCTCTGTTTGGCTACTAAAGGTGTACTGTATACTAGGAGACAAAAGAACACTTACAGAATAATAGTAGAACAGTACAAATTGGAGTAGCATATCCTAGCAGCGTGATGAGTTGAAGAATGAAATTGAAGAAGAATTTTCAGGTCATCTTCTCTCACATCAGACAACATCCTATCATATTAGAGATACCTACGAAATACGTATGTCTACTTTCTCCCCTTTCTCTCCTATCTCATTTCATTACGCATCACGTCACTTTTACTTTATTCTTTAATTTAGATCTTTTTGAGTTATTCCCTCATGCTGCTAGTTCCAACCTATTTATCTGCTCCCTCTATAACTCTCCATGGAAGGAGTTCCTTTGAGCTCCAATTTTTTACACTCGTCAAGTTTACCTTTCATAGTCCTCTCTACTAGAGACGACAGAAATGTAATGAAACATTTTTTTGCACTTGAGAACCTTTTTCATATTATTACATTACTGCCTCCCTTCACTGAGTTCATGGAGAAACTTCCGAATAAACTTAGTAACTTTTTCAGGTATTTTTCGATTAGCTGTCACTCAACTACGTGTATTAACACATGTTCCTTTAGATTGCCTATTTTTACTTATGGAAATAGTAGCACACTTTATCACAGTACCCCATATATAACAATGCATATCTATAGAGTGTATAAAATGAATGGTTTTACTGCTTTGTTATACAGTATATGATATATTAGGATTGTCTACCTTTGCATACATTATTAACTAAATGGAGTGTATGAGAATGGAAATACTAATGTGCTTTATGAGTTTCTACTTTACACAAGTAAGGTAGCAAAAGTGTATTTTGATAGTGTTGGTGGATGTGGATTACTTTTTCTTGTTAAAGGGATTCTCTATTGACATGCCCGTTAGCAGAAGTAATCGACCCGTCTTCAGTTTAATTTCCTTTCCTCGAAAAATAATGAATTGATGACTACGCTCTAATTAAGTGATCATTAAGCTTCCATATTAATTCTCCAGAGCTGGTTTCCTATCCAAAGACTTATTCATATTTAATGCCAGGCCAAGTGACACTAGCTCATTATGAGAGAATAAATTATGATACGCCAAATTATAGTAGCAAAGCGAAACCGAACTGGTTTCAATTTGAAAAGCCAGGTCATGTAGCACAGAAGTCATTATGCTGACTACAGAGATAGTGATAGGACGAAAGTGGAGTTTGACTAAGTTGACTAGATGTACGTATCAAACCCCATTTTCACTAACTTTACTTTTAGTTGGCTTCCACAGTTCAATTTCTGAGCTAGAACCGGCCAACTTTAATACTTACTCTTTCTTCCATGCAGAATTAACCATTGTTTTCCACTTTGCTATTGCCAAACTAACTAATATAATGCTAAGCTGCTCAGCATGATCAGATATCTTCTATTTATATGTATTCAAATCCCGGCAAAACTTCTTTCACATCAAAACCAAACTTTACAGCTACTCTCAATTTCGCTTCTACTACAAAAGAGTCGAATGAATGAAGTCCATGTGCAATGGTATGAAAATAATGCTACGTATTTAATTGATAAGCCGCATGCATTCTACATTAATACATCTCTGCTGCACAATTCTATCGAAGGCGAAACCACTCTACGTGTGAAAGCACAGAATTAGTCCTCAGCTCTCCATACTCCATATAAATATTTTACAGCCCTCTCGTTCCTAATAATATTATTTGTTTCTTCATCGCTTTTGTTTATCGCATAACATTTAATTACCTTAACATTCACTTTCTGCAATGTAAATACGTAAGTATATACCGATAGGACTCTGCTGTACTAACCTATTAATAGATTTAACAAAGTATAACACGCTACATACTACACATACGCTTTGTGCAAGTGTTGGAATTCTATTAGCATTGAACCTTTGAATTCCGCTTTGCTAGTCTCCTGAAGCCTTTGTGTGCTTCATTTATATTTTAGTTTCAAGAATAGAAAAACAGGATTGGGCACGAGTAGCGGAAGGAAGAGTCTGATAGCATATGTGCATCTCACGCTAAATTGGATATTCAAGCCTGCAACTGCATAACCGATTCGGTGCAGCAGCTACTGCAGTAATTTTCACTAAGTCCATTCTATTTTCTCCGACTTTGCCCTATTTTAATATTCGGTAAAGCCTAATTCATTCTTAGACTAAAATACCGACAATTGTTTCACATATTTCTTAGCTGCAATGTCTTAGGGATGTGCGTGAAAATGAGTGGGAGGAATGCATTGAGCATAGTGGAAAATGGTTTACATTTTACTTGACTTGATTGTATTGTGCAATGCAGAGGTATTATTGCACTTTACTTTATGGCTACTTAGGTTTTATTTACTAACGCTTGCATCTCAAACGTAATGACCAATTTTTGGATAACGAAACTCAATAACTAGACTGGTAGTGGCTTTACGGAATCTTTGTTTCGGAACTTTTCTAAAACTAATATAAAAACAAAATGGACAAGCGAGAAAGTATGGGCTATCTACCAATTAAACTAAAGACATTTCTATTCGTTGCTGATATGTTCTACTAACAATGACATAACTTGTGACGTGTGCAGTTAAGTGAGGGTTGTTTTTGCAACATTCATTAACGAAGTTATTGAAATGAATGACTTCCGTTTTTCTGTCTGCAGTTCAATAAGTAGCTAGAACACGACCAGCCAATTAGGCAGTTTTAAAAAATGAAAATTACCTATCATTTGTGACGATGTCTGTTTACAGTAAGAGAGTGAACGACATTAAGGAGAGCACACACAGCTGTCACGCATTTCAGTTTGAATGGAGGGGGAACGATTTACCTACACGACAGTAAGCCCGACTGGAATATAAATAGGGACAGTGCATTTATAAACAAAGCATCCTAGGATCGCATTCCTTGGCTCAATGTAAATAAACGCTTCTTTAAACTGGTAGGGAGAAGAGGACACATCGTAGTAATGCCATTCAATTGAGCTAAGACTAGATAATGCTTAGCTTTGTAGATTAGATAAGCTGTCTTATGGCTTAGCGATGGTGATAAGACACACCTGTGTAAAAACGTTGCGCCGAGTAAGTCTCAGTCCCAAGTCGTAACAACTAACGAGCCTTCTTATCTTCTTCAACTTTTTAATACGCAATTAGAATAAAGCCTTCTTCCTCGCAGAGTCTTCTTCCCAATTTAGAAAACAGTTCGCTAATGGTAAGAAAGGCAATCGTTTCTCAGTCCTCCGATTCCTATATTACCCTCAAAGACTTATCGTTACTACATACTTAGGTACTAATAATAATAAGGGTAACTCAAAAGTGAAAAAATATAGCTTCACCACGTATATGGTCACCATATTTTTCACTTTTCACTGTAAAAAGTGGTTTCCGAGGTAAGGTGTGTGTATAGTTATCTACTAAACAAGTCAGCACCAGTAAACTAATCCTCATTCATATTTATAAAGTTAGGTTGTGCAATGCAGCGTGTAGGCACTTACAGGCTTACAGTGTGGGCAAATAACACATTACTGATGCTACAAGAACAAATATTATTTTCAAGGCTGGATAAATCCAAAGTGCTCTGAGTTGGATATATATGTTGAAAAGTTCTTGTTCTGGGCATTAGCCATCGGATAGGAATTTGTTGCATGAAGCACAGCAGTGGGCGTTAAGAATGCGATGAGGATCTCTGATCTGAAGTATTGTTTGCTCTCGAGAACGGCAAACCCATTCTACTACATAGAATACAATGGACAGTTACCATGAATCAAAGTGGCTCTGCACACATCCCCTTCCATTTAAAGGCAGTTTATTCACATCATTTTCAATTTCTCTGGGCCTACGTTACAAATGTGATAATTTGTAGATCAGGAGAAGATCACGTCGAAGAATAAGCCCTATCACACATAAATAATGATAAACACGCAGACATAAAAACGTATTAGTCATCCACTAGCTATGTTTATCAGAAGAGCACACACATGTAAGCTCGCGAGACAAATCAGGCATGAAAATAATGATGTGACAATAACTACCATACTGTGCTCTTATCAGATATGCTAACACACAGCAAGTTAAGCTAATTCTGTGCTATTAAGAAAATTTTCATTTAATGTCACCCTGGCCAATAATGATCCGAAGAAATCATACTAACTGTTCCTAAATTTAAATTCATCGTCAATATCTCTGGCGTGCAGTGGAAGGAACTATTAACTCTAGGATTAAAAACATGACCTCATGACAGCTTAATGTGGCCAGATATTGCTTGCAGCTAACACGAATGTAGATTTTTATGTACTGTACCGAGAACAGACTTTTAGTGTAGGTACTTATACTTAAGTATTCAGTTTGACTTAAGAAAGAATCCTTTTCACATACTGTACTGCATTGTAGCGGCATATTATGTATCTTAACTAACTTAACTACTGTATGCTGGGCCACTGTAAGATAACAGAAAACAGATAACAAGAATTTGTGACTTTCTGTTATGGCATGCACGTGTCGTCTTCAGTGCCGTATCAAATTAACATGTACAGATTCACCACACGGCTATTCTCCCATACTACGTGATCATCTTCACAATTGTAAACAATTCAATGATAATTATTTTATAACCATCCTAAATTAACGTACACCTCGTTAGCTCCTACTATTATTACTACATAACTGCATAATATTAAGGAAATTCATGATCGTATCCACAATAAATCAACGGAATATTTTGATCCGAGACATTTAAAGACAATGGCTTACTTTTCTACAGTACCGAAAGCATCTATTCAAATTGAACTAGACATTATACCTAAGTAAAGAGTTAATTAAGTGTTTGTAAAGCGTTGTAAAACCAAATGAACAAAAAGTAAGAGTAACCAAATTTTTATGACACTAAGTAAAAAATGTACTGTGTATTTATAATGTACATAGGTACAACTTGTACCAGAATTTTCTTTATAGGTAATCTGCGCTTACTCGTTTCAATATTCCTCTGTACTCATTTGTGGTCATTTTATTGTTTCCCAGTCAAAATACATCTATTTTCGCACATATCCAACGATTTAGCTTAGAGTACAAAATTTACGGCGTACCACATTAAGATAAAAGCAAGGACATCACTTTCAGCGTTTTCAACTGTTGTCATTGTCGTTACACTAACATATAAGTACTAAGTACCTACAAAAGCTGGTAAATATAAGTAGACAAGTACCATATAATGTTGATTCGATCAACCTTGTCTGAATAAATTGTCGTTGCGCTTTGTGCTGTCTACTTGTTCTTAACATGTAGAAAACTACCATATAATATTCAACTTGCCTTGTCAAAAAACAGGTAAATAAATACTTTCTGGCAGTTGCATATTAAGTAGAAAGGTGCATTTGAAAGAAAAATGTATATAAATTCTCATTGTTATGTGTAATGTACAGGGCTATCCATTATGTCCAAATGGTCTAGGCTCTCTAGTTCCCCAACGGAGGTTGCTGTGGAAGTTAAGTGACCACCATTCGAAAGAGGAGAAAATTTGCAACAAAATGGGCTATAAAAATGTTGAGTTCCTTAATCAGGGAAAATTAAAAATCGGGGAGTCAAAGTAATAGTTACTGAAAAGATAATATAAAAGTGTGTATGTAATATATTCGGCAGGCGAGATTAAAAAGTTTTTGTAAGACACGTACAAGTAGGTTTTGACGAACACCTCTGAGAAGAATTTACTCAGCATACTAGTTCAAATGCACAAGCAACCTTTGCAAATCAATTACATACAAAAAGCTACCCCTTTTCATTCTATGACCTTGATTGCTGAAGACTACATATTCACTCTCTGTTCAAATTCCAACTTAGCATTGCTCTCACAAATGCCTACATAGTTAGAAATTCACGCATAATTATAGGAATAACACAATAACCGTATACAGATGCGATACAGCGGCACGGTACTACAAGATGATACTGGTTTGAGTTATACTTTGCGTGGTACCTAAGTGTATTACACTTTCAATCAACCCTTCTAATATTATTTTAATGGCAATCTAAAGAGAAAACTACCTAGAAACCGCAAACCGACATACTATTTGTATTTGTCACTATTTACATTTCATAAGGCACTATTGTAGAAAATAAATATTCATTTTATCTAACGAACAAAAGTTATTACCAAAGTATTGCATTCATAAACCGTCATAGTCATGAGTCATCACCCATACACAATACATATGCAGAAATTGAATACTTTCAATTTCCATCAGCATCCAGTAATTCGAAAACCTAGTTAAAATGTTCAACCTAAGTTTCATCAATTGTAATAAGTGTATTTATTACTTGATCATATAAGACATTTATCCTAGACAATATACCATTAAAATTAGTAATTTTGAACATTGAGCTTGTACTGTGTACTGCTATATTATATTATAATGTATTTTTACTTATGCTTGCATTACAAAGTAATAGTTATTTGATCTACCAAGATTTTCTGTATAAAACTAGGTATACTATTATGTAGCTTACTAGCGATTGTGTGTTAACTTAATATACTTACACAAATTAAGTAAAGGTTTTACGGATGCAAAAGAACAATCGTTCTCTTAAAGTAAATAGCATTTATTACACCGCTTCTAGTTCCCGTTTCTTGAGTTTCATGGAATGAATTGAATGAATCAATGGCATTTTTAATAGGTTGTGTCAATATTGAGTCAAAGAAAAGATCCTGTAATTTCGATTTTCCTTAGATAAATAAGTACACATGGTACATAAGAATGCAGAGAAAATAATAGTTCCTTTATATGCGCTTAAATATAATGTATATTTTGCTTGATGTGCTATAAAATACTAAACATATCCATTCTATTAATTTATCAGCAAAATCACAATGTGTGACTATATATAACTAGGTATGTTAATGAAATTGCAAAATTATTAGGTACCTGTGGAATGGGAGAAGTTCCGCAAAGTAAAGATTGAGCTTCGGTTTACAACAAAAAATAAAATTTAAATTTGTGTTTGTATATACGGTCACATCACATGTAAAATGATAAATATTTTCGGCAATAGACCTTATCCCATTGTTAGTCACTCGTTTCACTTACTAAAGAATTGAACTTACAAATAAGTAAAGCTTGCACAAAAATATAAACTATTTTGGAATATCAAAGCTACATTACGAGTCACAAATGGCACTTATTGTAAAACAAGCATTATAAACGACTTAATACAATAAACTATTTTGATAACTGCAGAGTAATATAAATCAACAGTTTCTGGTAACAAAGTACTGTTCACATGTTTTCTTCTTTTAACGGGTTCTATCGTTTTAAACCCGGAAAACAACACCGTGTAATGTGACAACGTCAATACAGGTGTATGTATAGACAGACAATAAGTAAAAGTAAATACAAACTTGTGCTTCAGTAAAATTCCTTTGCGATTTGTAATAGCCGCAAGTAGGAGACACACATTGTAAACGCAGCATAGATGTCAGAGGCTTCTGTGTTGTTGAGTTGGTCTTTTACAGGGACTCATTCACAAACTCACACAACCTTTTCTTACGTCCGCTGTTTTTCTAGGTTATCTGCTATCCTGAAAATACTGATCCTAATTGGATACCTTTACGTTTTAAGGATCTTAAAATTCTTGATCAATGTTAATAATAATATTACATATAATATAATCAATGATGACTTAAAAATACTGAGATCGATTCATGGGCTAGTACACTGGTGTCAATTAATACTAAATTAGTTTCAGCTTTAGTGCGACTAGCCAATAATATTGTAAGATTGAGTACTTAGTGTCATGTTACTTATTATTAATTATTGCGTCCAAAATTCTGCTTAGGTAGTTAAAACTGATACTTTAGATTTAGCAGTATACACATAAAATTGTATGATAGTATAGGTATATAAATGTATTTTAGAAATGGATTATGAAGCACTTTTTGAGACACATGGTAGTATAACAATAGATTTATAAGTTTATAGCTTAAACCTTTAATTCAACATGGGATTACTAGATTAAGGTGGGGGTTGTAATTTTTTAAGTAATTGAGGTATACGGAAAGTAGCAATTGGCAATTGAATAACAGATATTAAAAATATGCAGCATTTTGTAAACTACATGGTTCCATTATATTATTACAAAGAACTTGGCCACACATAAGTGACAAGGTGTGTCTTGCAGAGTAGACACGACACGCGTCTTAAAAAGTCTACAATTCTCTGTATAACACACTGGGGAAAATCTCTTTACGTATTCATGAAATGAAACAATAACGGTATAGTCTACATCTGTTTTCACTTGCCTTCACTTTCCGCAACAAGCTTAACGAACCGAAACCGCAGTAAAAGAGCTGTACACAACTCACAGGAGTATAGGAGGAGCACTCAAAGCATGAGAACTGAGAACACACGTAAAATAAGTACAATTGTACTCATCGCCAGACAAAACATACTCTATCCATATACTCTGTCTGAACAGAGAGCTCAATTCACTACAATTTTTCTCCATGTTATTCTATCCATTCTTTCTCCGTTGGATAACTAGAAAATATACATTCCTGCTCTTCAGCAGTTCTCTCGCACATAGAGAACTGAATTTTCAAAGAAGTTGAAAGAAAGAGTTTTTCGCTACTCTTATTTGGTATTGCAATGATATACATATATATTATTATTTTATACCTATGTGTATTTTGTGACTATAACATTTAAGGTGAAATAAAACGGTAAACGCACCCAGAAAGCCACTTTGCTTTCTTCTACTTCAGTTCAAGCGTTTTCGTTACGCCACAATGATTTTCTTTAGTTTAAAATCATTTCGAGTCGAGCAAGTTGGAAAATTAGTTTGTTTTATGGTCATTTGGGAAAACTTTCTTGCCATACGTATCAAACTTTGCCTTTTGATTTCCTTCACATAATACTTTCTACTGATTTCAGTTAAGTTCAGTCCAGCATCTCCCAAAACGATATATCAACCTTGATGGTGTAGCCTTATCACAATTACTGCTTTGATTCATTATATTATTACCATCTTCAAACGAGAAATGTACTACTTACTATCAAACATTTAATTGATTGCCTTAGAATGTTACTCAAGAATATTATAAGATTTTATACAAAACCCAGTAGAGGGTATTCCGCAAATCTCTACAGTAGATACTTTGAGTTAGCGACAAACTTCTTCAAACCATGAAAAACTAATAAAGATTGTTATAGTGTAAGAACGATCCTGTCCTTGAGGAGACCTTAGATCAGAATGGCTGAAAACTCAAGGTAATTGCCCACTAATTTTAAGCATTGTGCCTACTGAGTTGCAGCAATCTTATACATTATGTATTTTCCAATTAATTATAACAAAATAGACTCCCATCTCAGCTTTAATGCTACAAAATAGATCCCAGCCAAATCGTCGGGGAATGAACTGTATTACTGCAATAATTATGTATACAATTCCATCCCATTCTCTTACAATTGCATGTAGGCGGAAGAACTCCTATGATTATGGTTTCTATCCCGTGTAATTATATTGTGTCAAAACAGTTCCCTGAAATGCTCATTTAGTGCATGGAATGGTATTTTCATGCAAATTTTAGTCATGAAAGACAAAGTAACCCAAGATCACACAGGAAGCTGCTAAGCCCCGCATGAAATACTTGCTTAACACAGTACAGAGTCATACTCTGATATTCAAAACTCTATAATATGTGGGTGGGTGACCGAGATAAAACTTTTAATGTCTCTAATTTCTGTTTCATACGGTAATAAATAATAATTTACAACAAACCTTATCATCATTGATATCATATTTCACTACTATAGCTATTCAAGTATCTTTACCATGTTCAAAAGTATAACTTCATTTTGCTCACCTATTCCGTATTTTGGATACCATTAAAATATTATTTTGTGAACAACTATACCAATAATGCAGTTTTTGCACCAATTGCTAGGTCATAGTAGTAAATTGGTAGTAAATAGTACCAAATTGCATTTTCAGATCATTTACATACCTGAATGTAGCTATTTATTATGTCGACAACGTTCATCTAGTAGCTATTCCGCATCGCCCCAGCTGCGAAATTCGGACCCTTCCTTCGCGTCCGACCGAATAATATTTGCTTCTTGTACACGCATTCATATTTTCGTAGCATTTTCTTCAATCTCGTTCCAACTCTTACTTTCATCTCAGTTCACATCAACAGCTTCAAAAGTATAAGAGTAAATGTTAGACTCTCACAGTGTAGTAACAGTAACACCAAGTAAAGCTAGCAAACAGAAGCAATATGACATAAAAGACATGCACAGTTTAAGCTATACCGAATCTCGAAAAAGGATGGCTAACATAATGCGACTATAGTATGTATGTACACACGTCCTTATATACTAGAGTAAATATTTCTGGTACCTCAAAGGGGAAAATACAATGCAATAATACAGTAAGACATGGGAGAGAATAAGTGAAAGGATTACGTTCCGTTGCACATATCACATCTTGTTGCGTTGCTGCTACTTGCTACAAGCAGTATGTTTGCAGCAAGAAATGATTATTATAGCATATATGTACATTTCTGCCATATCTCATCAGTCAGTATCTCTTATGTTAGATATTTTATCCAATATCGTTTTATTTGGATAGCATGACACTCCAAGGAAAAAAGGTCTATTGCATTTTGTACCCTACAGCTACCCAGTAATAAGGTATATATGCTCTCGTTTTCTATGGCAATTTTATGTTAGATATAGCTTGAGGCGTATGGGAAGACAGCTATTACATGCCTCAAATGCGAATTCAAAATCAGTCAGACTTCGTCCAAGCTTCATCTTTAGAATGTTTACTTAGTAGAATTCGTTTACTAAATATCGTATGTTCACCCTCTGCTGATGATAACACATAAGTTTATGGCACAATCTGTTTGAGGTTCAAGAAGTGAAATTTACGTTTCGATATAGGCTAATATACGATACGGTGTTGTACACATTCCCCCGAATGTTTACTTAGGAGTTATGATTGAATTTAATTAACGTATGCAGTGTACGTAATTAGGTCTAGATATTACTACTTGAAAAGACGAAATGATGACAAAAGCCTTCTGACTGAGACATATAATTTCAATAATCGCTAAAATCGACCATTAGAGGTTAAAACATTGAAAACTCAAAGGCAAGGTAGCTAAAATGTTGGCCTTGACATTTTTACCTGCCAAGGGAGATCCTACATGGCACATTTGTCATTCAACCACATTTTTATCATATATTTTTGTCCTTGGACAAAATAACCTTGCGAAAATCATGGTGAGGTCAATAAATGCAGTATCATTGCTAAACGCTGCAATTGCAATTGGATATCGTAATGTCGTATATAGCTATGCACTTTACATTGCATTACAAATAAATATTTAAAGTATCTTTTAATTATTAATAAGACACATTACTGCAGAAAGAAAGGTTTGCTTCATACTTACCCACACAAAATATGGCAATGGATAATACAGGGATAAGGACATGGTACCCTGTCATAAAAAAGGAGAGCATCTGTATCTCATTTCCTCAGTCCCCTACTGTTTCAACACATAAATACGTACATTACATCTTTTTGTCCAGAAAAGGTTGTCTTCAGTTCTTTCCAAGCTTAACCTCTTACGCAAGTTTGAATTTATGCTCTTGCCATACCCCTTTCTCGAGACGCTTTAAAATGCAGTGCGTGGAATTGCATGACGCTTAAAACAGTGATGTAATACATATAAAGGAACAATATGAAGTATAGGAAGTATATCAACAATGCATCCCTAAAAATCGAAGAAATGAACCGTGCCATCTAAAGATACATATCCTAGAAACTCGACAAAAGTCTTCGTATTGCCAATAGTTATCCGAGTCGAGACATACGAAAATACTTAAACAAAACACTTCTACCGCACGCTGTAAACTCATCATCATATCGCAAATAACAAATACCTTATTTCAAAAGTGAGTTTTAGAAGAACAATATGGTTTAATCAACCTTGTTAATTTTATTATATTAAGTTACTGAAACTAGTTCCGTCGCTTTTTATGCCAGCTGACGAAACTTACAGGTATGTGGAAAAAGCTCTTTAGCAATTTAATTTAGTTAAGTAACAATTGAAACTCATCAGTTAATGTCGTCAAACAAACTATTTTGACTCAAAATTAGTTTGTTGGCTATCTATAATAAATCAAAAACTGATCTATGTATGAAATATCTAAATAACATGGTCTCATGGGCAAGGGCACTATCCTATAAATCCTAAACCACAACCTTTATAACAAGAATTTAACAAGATATGTATTTTACTTATTGGTATTAAAAGTCCCTCAACTAATCATTGCAATCCATTGATTCATTTTCTTCCGGATCAAAAAAAAGTCTCCGAGCTGACATCAATGGACGTGGACGAACACTTTGAAGTTCATCAATATTTCCGAATTCTGATCCATGTTTTCTTCGCTGTCCTATCCCTATCTTTTCCGGTTCCGAATTATCCTTTGGTGTAGTACATTTCACTTTCTTCTCATTGCCTTTCTTCAGCGTGCCGGAAGCATGGGGATGAGGATGAGATGCTTCTGGAGTTTCGGTATTTTCGTGTTTCGATTTCGCCATTCGATTCATAGCATTAATGACAAATTTGGCCTCACCCACTATCTCGTTCATCTAAGTAGCAATAAGATATATATTATTATTAGCAGAAAATATCAAGAGCAAGTAAGTATATAAATGATTTTCGCATGATTAATAATGTAGAGATATTGAAAACTTATAAGATCTTTCGGTACAATTTTACCTCTTCCATAACTACATGCATCGACTTGTAAATCGCGGATGTTTCGTTCACTACTTCTGAACAAGCTGGTTGAGGATGCGGAATAATATTGCTCACTATCATCTGCTGTTGATTTTGATTTAAAATTGGAATATGCTCTGCAGGGGCTTCTCCCAAACGAGGCTTCTTTGAGTCAGGTTCCTCCGCACAGTCCAGAAAATCAAGATTTCTATCTGATTGTCCAGGATTCAATAATTTATGTTTTGTATCGTGGCCTCGATGTGGTATAGGGAAGCTTAATTTCTTTTTCTGAATTTGCCTTTTATCCATTGTTAATCAATAGATCACTAGTGACATAAACGATTAACAGTTAAAATCACTATTTTTGTCAGCTATTAGTTATATAAAATTATACGTACAATCGAAGAAGAGATTTACAACGATATAACTGTTAACTGACTGGTAGAAAATTAAAACTTACCACAATGTCACAACGCAGAGAGTTTCGTCGTTTTCCGGTGTCAATAATATGCCCAATTTATAATTTTGAATTTTTCAGTTTTGCGTCAACTGGCTGATGAATTGTGCACATGCGCTTTAAAAATATCTGATGAAAATATGCACACATAATGCACAATGCAGCGATGGACTGACTGCAACTACAACAGTAAGTAGGTCTAGGTATTGTTTCATTTTCCAGTAATTGTACGCTTTGAAAATTATTGGAAACCTATAATAATTTAATAATAAATATACTATTTGCTTAATTTACATTTGAAATTGTTAAAGCTATATACTTTACATACACAAGGAAAAACCTTACTAGCCTTTCTTCCTTAAAGCTATTTTCGTTTTCTAGCCCAATTAGTAAAAGTAAAAACCAAATGCGAAAGATAACTAGAAATGGGTATTTACTTTGAAGTGTGAAAATGACATATTGTTTGATTATGAATGTGAATGAGACACGTAGATCTGATTTTTGAGTAATTCAACGAATTTATTTCTCTTTGCTTGCTTTACAAATTTTGAATTTGAAACCTAGTTTCTCTTCTTGACGAAGCTACTCTCTAATTAATTTAGTTTGTATTTAATTAATGGATACATCAGAACATCCTCTGAATGTCTCTTGAGGTCCACAACCGGGTCCTTGGCTGCCATTTCCACAATCACCTGGTCACAAAAATATGAGTACGATATTTACCAACGTTCTAATATATATTGGCTACATTTTATATTATTTTATTGATTGATATAACTTACCCCAACCATTTCCAGCTCTATAATTCCACTGTATAACGCAATGATTGCATGTAACACCAGCGGGTAGACGAAGCTGAGTTCGGTACCTGAATTGATTATTAATGTGATATTTCATTTGGTTTCATAAAAGTTCGTTGTCGAAGTTATTTCATTAATTTTATTTAGCCATTTCATTACCATCCAGTGCCAGAGTCAACATCTAATTTAGTACCACGACCATCAGCCCTCTCGAGGACGTATCTGTTGAAACATGCCTGACTTTCTCCAGAGAATGGAGTTGTGCAAAGTCTCCATTCCATGTAGCCTAAATGGGCTGTCGTGAGGTCGATTTCAACATCAATGACCTGTTGGAGAACGATTTAGTTGCGTCACAAAAGCAGAAACAAAATGGTTTTCTATTTCCCGTAAAATTAACGTAAAACTTTAAATTATTTTAAAATTAAACGTACTCCTCCTGATGTGTATCTTCCAGTGATGATTCCCCTGTAGTATCTTCCGTTGATTTCATTATCCCTGGGTTGAGCTTGACTGTAACCATCCCCACAGACTCCACAGTTTCCTCCTACGACTTCGGCTTGGTGTACACCTCCACAGTAAAGCTGATTATCGTCATAATTTTGAGGAGGATTTTGGCCTGCAAATTCAGGTACTCTCCAGATGGAACTAACAGCAATTAATTATTTCAAATTATCAGAAAGTACCTCTATAGGTGTGTCTTTAATAGTTTAAGTAGTGTATTTTGCAGATATTTACGATCGGTTTGGTGGCTTCATGAATCGTCCATGAGAATTAACCTGGACGGCCAACGCAGCCAGTAGGAGAATAGCTACCTTATGCATTTTTAAAGAATGTTTTCAATTCGGAGGAAAACTGAGAACCTGTTACCGAGTTTGAGTTTTTATATATCAAGAGTTTTAATCACAATAAAATATGACAGTTTTATCACTTTACAGATTAAAGTTATGTATTTAAGCAAGTAGGGTTTGATTGCATTCAATAATCAGAATAGACATAGACATTGGCATTTGAAAAAATAAGCTGTTATGATAACAGCAATTGCAGTAGGTACATTTTATGCGATTTATCAGGTCTATGTATCATCATTTATCGATCCTTGATTCCAGTTCATGTTCAGTCAAGTTTATTGTTATAGGTATATGTTTTTAAATACATTTTTAGCTGAGGTGTTTCCAAGCAAGTACTACATTGGTATAGTAAGGTACCTACTAGTAGTTTTGATAATTTATGTTTCTGGCTTGATTTAATATGCCACAAAGCAATTTATTTTGCTGTTGGCAATGATTAATTAGCATAGATTACATTATCGTATTGTTGAACAACTTTGTTTACACAACAGTTTTAAGAAGATACTAATATTTGGAGGATAAATATTCTTTATAACTTCTGTTAACTGTGTGTATGTATTATTGTATTAATACATCTGCATTTGCCAATTCAGATTTGCAGCAATGGTTTATAAACCAATATAGTAATAGTGCCAATAATAGATATTTAGGACTCACCATGTTCAGATTTGCAAATAGAATAGATCTTGTAAAATAAAGTAATAAACCGATGTTTGATAAAATTTGCATGTAAGCTTAGAATTAATAATAATTTATAATAATAATAATCAATAGCTAATACAAATGGAAATAAACTACAGTATAGATTTCTATGCTAAATAAGATGTTTTGTTCCTCCGTGAT
>JABASH010002625.1:0-19388 GCA_019776445.1 Tomocerus maximus | reverse complement strand
AAATGACGACCACCCAACGCTAGAGGGCTGTGGCGTCCACTTATTATCATCGTCCCCGTAGTAAATTTATCGTTGTCCTGACAACCCAACTAGACACCTCCCCTTAATGTTTCCTATGCCCACATCGCACTACCCTCTACTATTCCATCCAAGAATCATAGATTAATTATGTCTTAGTATACTCAGCAATAATGTACAGATAGTACCCATTCAGTGACATTACTGACCGTTCTCCTATTCAGCGTTATGTCACATAACTGAAATAAAGTTTAAACTTGAGAGTCTCTTAATACCCTTGTCATCAATATAGTGTGGATAGCAAAGAATACGCCATCATAATATAACATATTTCCACACAGGACGAAGTTATCTAACATACATTAATATTATCAAAAATGTTTGTTTCCTGAATTTCATTTATTGGAATCAAATGAAATCAATAAACATACCTAATTAAATAATATTAAGTATTACAAACCTATCATGTCATTTCAAACTCAAAGTAAGTATATTGTTTGCATGCAACTACAATCAATAGACATTAAATTGTGGTGTAAATGAAAAAGACATTATCATTGTAAATTGTGGTCTACCTACGTATGTCAGTATTAGTAAAAGTATTTATATGTAGGTTTGTTAGCTGTCGGAAATTTTACCAAGAAACAGGTATGGCTTCCTTCCTTCTGTGTATAGTGTTGTAGTAACTTGAAGTAGAAGGCTAGACTCATCCCTTTCTACAATATCTCTAATTGCTTCAAAGAAAAAGAAAACTTGATTTTTTTCGGTAACTTCACAGTAATGTTCATCAGATATTAGCATGTTATCATCCTATAATTTAGATACCAAATATGTATGTATGTATGGAGGAAGTTGGGAATGCCTACATTTGGTTTGATGGATGTAAAACGATAGAACATATCCTTATTATGATAAGTGTGTGCAACAAGTGCAAGCAAATGATTGAAAAACTCTTACCGTTGTTGAGCGAGTAGATGTAACCAGCTATTAAATTATAATATCTAAACAAATGAGGAATATGCAAAACTGGTAATGCAGATGTCGATTTGATGAGTCAACTAATAAAGTGCGGATAAAGAGAAATCAGCTAATGTCCATAATACTTTTATCCTATTTGAAAAATTGACTTTGTCTTGCAGATACTCATTACTTCAGTTTTTCTTTTCTACTGCTGAGCTGTGCAAAGAGAGTCGACATAAAGCGTAAAAGAGTTTTGCCTTATTCCTAGTCTGTAATATCCACTCTAAACACTTAAACGGACAGCTTTTCAATCTCGACTTGTCAGTGCACTAAGGGATAGAAAGTTGGCTTGCTTCGTTTCACTTTTATTCTCACTTCTTCAAGCAGTTACCCCCAAATGGGTTAAGGTCATGACTTCTGGCAAACACATCTTTCAAGTATTTTCATAAAAAAAAACATTTAATTGTGCAAAAAACCACTGGACTCGACAAATAAAATATTTAAGCTTTTATTAACATAGCACTGTTATTTAAATCTACATACTTTAAATATATGCTTACTGAATATATGTATAAAGTTATAATGTATCAACTGAACTATATACATAGTATACTTGTCTATGCATCTGTGATAATTAATTTAAAAAATACAATAACAAATAACAATAGGGCATATTTGTACATACATAATGGAATGAAGGAGAGTTGAACAGTTTTCTTGTTTGTTCTGTTAACTGATTGTAAATGTAGGGAAGGGATGTGTAAAAATATTACATCATACTTTTGTATCATGACTATCGAAAATTGGATGTCTGTTACAGAACGTTGCATTGAATACTAATAATTTAATAAAATTGCATTGTTAACTTAGTTTGTGAATTTCAGAGCTAAAAATATCATTTTCTGCCTTTACTTAATTAACGTACATAATTGGGCTACAATTGAAGGGGAATCTTCTTCTCCTTATTATACCAGACTTTCGAGAAAATGGCGAAATTGACATAGTTTCGTCAATGAAATTGACAATGCATTTAATTGCAAGCAACTAATTTTTTAACAATTAAGCTCTGCTCCAGCCTCCGTTTCTATACTTATTTAACACATAATACTACTATTAATAAATAAAAATATATTTTCTCACCTGTGAAAAACATTGATAACCCTTACTCCCGTGACCATCTGTTAATTCTTGTAAAATCGGATAATTTACAAGAAACAGGACTTTTCCCAATAGCCATCCTTTTAGCTTAAAAAATCTTAAGAGAGGTTTATGCTACTTATTATGGTAAAGTTACTGAATTATAAAGACAGTAAAGAAAAGGAAAAATTAATTACTGAGTTGATTCAGTTTTTTTACGGTATACAGGAAAAGGAAAACTTTTACTGGTCTTAGAAGAGACAGATATCTGTGTAGCTACAGGTAAGGGAATTGTAGTGGTTGTTTCGGGTTGAGATTTAGTGGGAGTCACGGGAGTTGTTGTGTCAGCGATGTTTTTCAGAAGGTGAGTTGGAGGTGTGACTGTAATAGCTATGGATTTGACTTGTTTGCTTTCAGAAATGGTTAAGTCTCCGTCTGTCTCTAAGAGGTCGTCAAAAGTAGATTCGTCATCACTATAACTATCATCTACAACTGTGTCTAAAATAGGATTAATTTTTGGTACTGTATTAGGAAGTCCGGGAATGATGCCTAAAAGGGGGAATTCGTCGCTGGTTGTGGAAGGAGTCGCCTCGTAATTATGATAAGGTGACTTAGTGGAGGATTGTTGGGGAGGCAAAGTAGTAGTATAATTCGGAAGTTTAGAGGTAGGTTTCTTGGCAGGAGGTGATGTGGGAGTCGGGCGGATGCTAAGATAAGGTTTAGATTTTCTAGTTGGGAAAACTACTGCAGGAATTGTCTGTTGGGACTTTGTCGGTGGTAAAATAATACCTGATGTCTTAGAAGGAGTTGTAGGGCTGAGGTAAGTACTATTGGGTAGCTTTACAAAAGAAGTAGAAGTGGAACTTGAATTAGTCTTTGAATTAATGGAGGAAAATCCAGCTTTTTTAGGATAAGTCGGGTCGATGAGGCTAAGCTTGTTTTTATTGTGCTGGGTTTCAAGCTGAGGAATGGTCTCTGAGGTAATGTTTAGTAGAGAAGGTCCGTCGGTCAATTCATCGTCAAGGTCAACAGTAAAGTCAGTCGTATTGGTCAGCGTCAGGTTGGAGCCTTTCTTTTCGACAATCACATATCCTTTACCGTGAGTCTGTTGAAAAAATTCCATAATATCCATCAATGAAGATGAAGAATTATTACTATTAGAATCATTATTGTTCTCATTATTTTCATCCATGATTAAATAATCATCATTGTTATCATCACTAGGCATTAAAGAAGTTGGCATAGCGGAAATTCTAGTCCCATTTAAATTAGTAATATAAGGTAAAGGATCAGATTCCGAAAAATGAAGGTCACTAGTACCCGAATCCTGCTGTTGTGAGATGGAAACTCCAGGAGCTTCTACGTAAGTTTCTTTATTTTCCGAGGATGCCTCCGATAATTCTGGAGCTGATTCCAATTGTGCTCCCGGCTCGATCATACTAATTAATTTATTGATATCAAAGGGATGTCCATTGAACGTTGGAGCATTGGCATCGGCCACGACTTCAAAAACAGGATTTCCATCGGTACTTCCTTGAGACAAGAGTTGAACTCCTGGAACAATCTCCCTTCCTCCGCTCCCAACTCTCGAGTAAGGTGAAGTTACACGAACACTGCTCTGCTGAGATTGCTGTCCACTCAGGTCATGATGATACTGTTGCTGTTGTTGCTGGACAGAAACAGATTGTTGCTGGCTGTATGCTGTGTGTTGCTGTCCGGTATTTTCAGTAAGAGATGAAATAATCGAACTGAGAGAGGCATCTTGACCTGCAACAGCACTTCCGTCTAAATAGCTTTGTTCCTGCTGCTGCTGCTGCTGAGATTCAATTAATGGACCCCCGACTCCTCTCAAGTCGATCGATGCATCGTAAATCTGAGGGCTTCCTTGAGACTGGGAAGATTGTTGTACTTCAATATTACCGAAAGAAGCACCGTAGTTAGCATTAGCGTCTACATCCTGGATAGAGTATTGCTGTTGTGGATCTGTCTGGGTGTATTGTGTTTGATACTGCTGTCCGTTGCCGGTGTATGCAGTGTTGAAATAGTCAGGTCCATTGGATTGTGGAACCACGGGGATTTGATCTTTGCCTCCTCCATACAGCGGTGGGGAGGAAACAGGAGATGGCTGGTAGTAATTTTGGTTTGGGTTCCCAGAAATAATTTCCTTCTCGTAAGAAAGCAATTGTGAAGGGAGGACTTCCACGTTTTGCTCGACTACAGGTCTGAATTGTTGTTGTTGTGCCACAGGCTGATAACTCACAACTGCTGGAGCTGGAGCTGGAGCGCTGTAATAGTTTTGACCATTATTATGGCTAACATAACTTGGGCCAAAGATCTGCACCTTCTCCGGGGCCTGTTGAGGCTTATGACCGTAAACCCCTTTTGGGGGTTGGGGAAAAATGATTGCTTGGTAGTTGGGAAGGTTATTTGGTTTGTATTTTGGAAAATGCGGAAATCTCGGCAGAAAACTAGGAATCTTTGGAAATTTTGATCCTAGCCAGCCAAAAATTTTGGATGGACCGGCCGGCCTTATTTTGTACGGTTGATGCTGTGAGGGTGCGGCGTGATAACCTCCACTAACATGATATCCACCTCCGCCGTGACTATTGGGGCCAGGCCCAGAAATGTAGCCACCGTGTGATTGCGGAGGCTCCGCATTCGCCACCAGGATGACGGCAAAGGAGATCACCGCTATCTTGAGCTAGATCCATTAATTTCTTGGTCAGTCATTTGTGTCAGTAACAGATGATAAATTATTATGCTAAGTTTAGCAACAGTACAGTGCATTTTGCCTAAACGTTTTCCCTATATATACGTACTACAATCATCCCACATGTGCTAAAATATTCCTTTGCCTTTTTAGAACACATGTACATTGAAAACATCTTGCATTACCTGCATATGCCGAAATGGAAACTACTTACATCCTCATGCATACATAAAGACGCAGTTCAGCATCTCATCTCGCTTGCTACGCTGGCTTAGCTTTTGGAATAGTCAACATACATAAGCGAAAGGAAGGTTTACTACATTTGCATTTTGTAAATCTCTCAAACATTTAGTCTGCCTTACGTTTCTGTCAAAAGGACATAATCATCTATTTCCACAATGATCTAGTTTAGTTTCTGGAATGACTTATTTTAATTAGTTCTACTATATTTACTGTACGATGATTTTCTCATTCTATGGTTCTTCTACTAGGAAAATAAAGTTCTGTCATCATGATCATGATATTTTATTTTGGTTATCCTGCGTTGGCGAGTAAAGGATACTTAACAAAATAGTATTTAAACGTAGTATTACTATTTAGCTATCAAAATATCAGGACTTACCATGTTGTTTGGAATTTAAAAGCCTTTCTGATGGAAAGGTGGCTTCAGACGGTGGATAGCTAGGAGTTTTAAGAGTTTTTTCACCACAACTGCATGAACTGCACGATAATGTATTGCGTGAGACAAAAATGAGTTTTGAATAATATAAAAGTCCCACCACACTAGTGTTTCCTCAGCTTGCGATGATTCTTATTCCACAGCACATAAATCTCGAACACTCGCAGATCATAAAATTGAGTATTTATTAGACACTATCCTGATACGTAGGAACCCTATTTGCGGAAGTGTCTTGTATCTGACTGAGTCAGATGAACTTGTTGAGGTCTCTTATAGACTCGGAAGTGAGAGAGAAAAAATAGTCAAAATTACTCATTCACTTTCTCTGTGTTGTCAGCTTACCTTTGGCCTAGCCTGAGTCTTGCACATACATACGTGTGGGGCATAATTCCATGGTGTGTTGTACACATCCAAGATCTAAGTCTAATCTGGTAATGATGTATACTAGACTTGGTCGATTGCACCATATTTCCCTATAAGCATCTCTGCAGTAGACTTTCCATTAGACATGCAGGAGGCAAACAGAGAAAAACAAGACAGTTCACTGGCTTGTACCATTTGACTTGCATTCTTAAGGATGCATTTCTAAAGCACATGGCCATAACTAGCTACTTAGCATCAGGAGTCGTAGTACAGATCGTATTACTATTGGTGCTACTATTTAGTTGTAGTAGTAGCAGCAAAACGACCATAGCGACACTAAGTATCGTCTGAGGACTTCCTAACTGATGCTAAGTGTTTTTTCATCACTCGATTAGATTTCCTATAATCAAATCCTTTCTGCTGCCAAACTTCATTTGCGTCGTTTTCCCTTGACCTATATTACCCTTCAGAGAAGAGATTCTTCTTTATTAGTAGCATTGTGACTCGCAAAAATTCGTCTGGTTCCTACCCATTCTTACTATACTTATGTATGCATATAGGTACTACCTGACTAGAATTGTCTGCCTTAAGTTGTAGTGTGTACCATAGTAGTGGCAATTGGCAATGACTTCTGGCTACGTTGTTGTGGGTCTATGTGTAACATGAACATAACGTTTGATTTATTGAAAGCAGCTCCTACCGCTCAACATATGTACTCTATTAAGTTTCTACTCAAAATCCCTACTACATGCTAGATACTACCCAAAACGATATTTTCAGTGACAATGACCCCTGCCAATAAGACAATTATGCTCATTGATACAAAGTACCTACTTGTTTGATCACTTACTAACTTGAATAAAACGTGTTTCTGTTTTCAGTATCCTATTCAGTTTTAATGTTTTCATTAGCAGCACATTATCATATTTATTCTAGTTGGTAATTATATTTTTACTCCCCACAGAAGAAAGTACAATAAAAATATTTTTATGCTTACCGAAATGCATTCTAGCTCAGTTGCGATTTCCAAATGAAATAAATTATACATTTCTCTAAAATTCTCAAGTTCTGACGAAGGCCCACCACAGGTTTTTCTTGCTTGCGTTAGTCTAAACTATTTTGGCAGAAGAATGTTAAATACGAATTGATGAAGAGGCGAAAGCTATCCTATTGGTATTATTATTTGATGTCGCATTTTTTGTGAATGTTTTCCTTGAAGCTGATCATTCTGCCATGAGGTGGAAGTTGAATTATGCATAAGGTATACGGACACTGGTATGTGACGAAGATGTTTTATATTAATTGGGTGACAATGCTAACTAAGTCTGATTGTTGGTTTTCCCAGCACAAACATCAGGAGCAAAGACAAATGTCCTTAATGAAACAGAGTGATATGTTACATTGACTAAACCAACTATCTCTTTACAGATATTCTTAAGAATGAGCTCTCGTAATTTGCATCCTCTTTCTTTTCACTTTCTTTGAATAAATTTTTAACGAGTACTTATGGCGAATATATACTTATTATTGTAATTCTATGTACTTAATGCAATACGCCTATTACTGCATCATGCAGAGTGTCCTAATACCTATATGCACTTTAATGAAAATGCGAAAGTTTTTTACACTACATAAATTTGCCTGTACATTCTGCATCTTATTAAGTTAACTTACGTCTTGTCATAACACTGTGCATTTGGTAGTAATCTAAGAATGGAGCGAGTGTCATCAACCAACGCGGAAACTTGTTCTGGGTGTGCATTTGATGATCTCGTCTTACGTTCACAATCAGTCTCTATTACGTATGAGACATATTGGGTTCTTTATTTTTTAATGAAGATAATAACCAGTCTGTATAGATCTATATTTATAGTGTATCTCTGAAGATAATTTTGTGATGCATGTATACATACTGTCAATTTAGTAGGGAACAGATAGTACGCAGATAATTTCTACTTTGGCACTTATAAGCGAGTCGTACCATAATAAGAATTAGAAGTTATTAAAACTAATATTGTTGTAAATCATTGCGCATAGACAGAAAAGGCAAAAAATGTCATAATTTAGAAGATTAGATAATAACAAGGAGATAACCAGATTTGTGATGTGAACGAACGCTTCAATGCATTCTTTGCAACATTTATTTACAGCAAAACTGGTCATGTAATCATTCTATTGATGATTAATAATCCAAAAACTGTTGCTTGTAATTTGTGACACTCGTCCAAGTATGACGTGCAATTTGTTATAATGCACTTACACAATTATGTTTTGAACAAATACAATCGCGAATGTTTCTTTTGACCGATAAAGCAGGAAACATGGGACGGAAAGATTGTAACAAAATATGCATAAATATTACAATCTGCCAACACTATCTTTTATAATGTTCCCTTTTGTTGATGCGATTACAAATGCAATCATAAGGAACATTCTCTAATAATGTAGTACTTTCCATCATTCTATACATTATGTACCTATTATTACATTACACATGTAATTGCTAAGTGTTTAGATAGAATTTTTTTATATACACCAATATAAAGATAAATGTATCTTGTTAAGTTGATAAAGTATTCATTTTCTAATCTGTGTAATTCATAGAAATATAACTATATAAGTTATATATAGTTATATTTCTATGGTGTAATTAAAATGGATATTGTAGTGCAAAGAACCATTATGCGATGTAGTGCTTAACTTTGTAATAAGGCCACAAAATGTTCTCAGGCCTTTATAAAATGTCACAAAGAGTTGATGACCTGAAAGTTACAGCTCTCAATCTGTCAAGAGTCCAGAAATAATTCAATTGACAAAGTATAAGCCAATTATCTAAATTAGGTAAAGAAATCTCTCCAACCCAACTTAACCAAACACAATTGAAATGCGAACTCTACAAGTGATAAATATGGAGGAATAAATAAACATTTGCAAGTTGCCCTGCTTGGTCCTGCCAGTGAAATTGTGATAAAATAATGTGGTAGTTATTTATTACTTTTCTCTTCCACGAACAGAACATGACTTTACATAATTTCCTTCTTTAAATAGCCTCAAACAATTGTAAGTACATGCTTACTTAACATTGATAAAATTAAATATATATTTGCACACTTAATTTAAATGAATTCTCTAATTCATGAATCAATTGCTCTAAGTACATGTAATGAAAATGCATGTACAAATAACAAACACAGTAAGCTGCTCTAATAAATTCTTGATTAGACAAAGACAAAATTTGCAGCGAATTCATGAGATTATTTTACTTTTACACTTTTACAGTAAAGCTGACATCATTTTTACTTGGGAATAATTGACCTTGAAAAACTATAGTCTGACTTCGAAAGGGAAAGATGAAGCATTAGAGAACTAGGAAAATTTTAATTGGTCTATAGCATTTACTCATTATAGTTAATTGTATTGAAAAAGTATCACTTTATATCTATGCAAAGGAATACACAATAATATGTCAATCTAATTGCAGAGAAGAAGCTATCTTCAGATAACCTAAAGTGTATCTGCAGTAGTTTACAACTGTAAATGTGTGTGGTACAACTGATCATTTTAATATGAGCTCAAAAATATATTTATCTAAAACTATTAGAATAGATTACACTCAAAGAATTCTCTCGATCATCTCTCATTCTTTCTCACAGACATCAATAATATTCTAAGTGCTAATATTCCCTATCTATACTTGGCTATATCAACACAATGTATACATAGAGAGGACACTAATCTGAAAACTCAGAGCATAATTATTTTAAAGATAAATTTCTACGAATTTTTCTTGTCCCCAAAGTATTCTTGACGGTGAAAAATCACGCTACATTACTTAGTAGTAAAAACTAAACAAAATCAACACTGTAAAAGACAAAATCAACTAACTAGTTCATAAAAAACACTGAAAAGTCTTGTGAAAGTGTTTTTGTTCCTTAATTCCCTATTATATTGCTCTTTGTTATGTTGTGTACTCTTCGCTCTTTTAACATAGAATATGCTTAAGAATAAAAAAATTAAAATTATTATAATAATAGTACAAAAGTGAAGGAATATCTTTTCATTTCTCTGTCATTGCTATTATGTCAATTTCACATTCTGATAAGACAAGAGCTTCTGAGTGAGCAAAAATAAAATTTTCTTATTGCGGTAGGAATTCCCTTTTAAGTACATAAAAGTAGGTTATTATGATAATAATACATACACGGATATGGTATTCCTTACCTTACACATAATAATATAAGCTAACAATAACCTATTTTGGCTGTTTTCATCTCTTCATATGATAGAAGCAATAAGAGAGTTTTCTTAGAAAAATACATTACTGTACTAGTATTATTGTTATATGTTATGGTATTTTTGGTGCATTGTTGAATTTCTTATTTACAATAAAGCTGCTACAGTTGAGTTCTTGACAGTTTCCCCCGTCTCTTTTGCAATTTCATCTAATAACGCAGTCTCGTTACTGCTGTTGTGAGTATCCTCCTCCTGTAAACACATCCCACACAAAATTAATTCCATATTCATCTTACCCATCGCAAATTCAACTACAAAAATGTACATTCCAAAAATCATTATTTTTAGCACAGGAATCCCCTGTATGATAAATATGACAAAGAGGTTATATCTTCTGAACAATACATACTTATTGTTAGTACACACACAAGAGTAGTGTGTGTAAAAGGATTGGGTGTCTAACAATATGGTAAATAGCAATAAATATATTATTATGTACATTCACCCGCTCACTTTCACTCTTTCGATGAGTATAACAAAGCAAACAAATACAAAATCAACTCTTACCCATTGTGGGCTAGGCTCTGGCTAATAAATGACATGCCTCTTAGCATATAATACAATGTATCAGCTTTCAACTATTTATTTCAACTGCAGTACGTAATAATCGGCCCTAGGCAATTGTTGTCAAACGTCAAAAGCATTCTTGACTACAATACAAGGAACTAAGTTAGAACACTCGACTTATAAGGAAATATCCATGATTACTACCCAAAGATATTTCACAGCTACAGCTACACTACTACAGCGATAAAGCATACAAGAAAACCGGAACAGCAACAATTGCCAAAAACTAGTGCAGCATAAACTTGTATTGTATTGTTATGTAGCGAATATACCATTGTTTCCTATTCGATTGGATTTGTATTGTTTACTCTGTGATTTGCATCTCATTCAAACAACTCTTTCATACAATCATCTTGGTAATAGTCAAACTAACTACGATCACTTCAAAGGACATTATACTAACTATCATGGTATTATTTGTGGTATAGAAAAGATATCTCATTTGATCAGGATATGATGATTGGGCGTCCTAGGAAAACTATTTGTACTTTTCGATTCGTGTTTTGTATGTGTAATTGTAGTGTATTTTGTATTGAATGTGATATGATGATTCAGAACCAGCGTAATTAGTAATGGGAAAGCTTTAAAATTGCATGTTTGTAAGTGGTGAGTCAAAAAGCAAAAATTGTGTTTAGTTTCTACGATTCTAAAGTATAATCCAAGGGTATCTTACCTCGCAGAAGCGAACTACACACAATTGTTAGTACAAAGAAGCTGGCAAGACGGAAGTAGTAGGCACATCTACAGAGTTGAAGTAAGTTACGGAGATTTCAGGAGAGTACACACAGTACAGTACAGAATAGTATATAGGGTACAATAAATTAACTAATGGCAAAAAATAATTATGATCTGTTACAAAAATATGTCAATTTGTCTTTGTCCTAAAAAAATATATTTTTTGAAAACTACCTAGCCGAGGAACACTTATTATATCCAACTACACTATAGCACATTGTTTATGTCTATTTTCATGGTCAGTTCTGCATGGAAGAGTTAATCGTTTGTATTGGATTTTATGTTTCTTTGTCTTTAGATGAGGGGAAATGGGTTAAAAGCAAATCCCGATGGGAATAGAGGAGCAGGTGACACATTGAGTTGCTGCAAGTCCAAATTGTCAACTCCGTCAATACTACTTCTACTGAGACGGTTAGCTACTGCTTTCATCACCAGTCGTTGGTCCAAGGAATAAGGCAAGCTCCAGGGCTTCAGACTCACTAGGGAATTGGCTCCAGCGTTTTGAAGAGGATATAAGACATTTTCTAAAGAAATTCGTTCAAATTCATTTTCAGACTAGAAGACTAGATCAACAAAACATTAACAAACTCAACAACAACGGTGCGTGACAGTGATTTTCAAGGCTGTGAAGTGCTTACAAATGATTTTCATATCATTTTCTCTGTGACGAAGTGCTGTACTGTACTTGTGCTCTTGCTCTAGTAAGTTTATAAGCTTTGTACTTTTGTTAGTTCATACAAATAATCAACTAGATTAGTTTTAGTTGTCAGTATTTGCTCCCACAACCACAAGTTAGTGTAAATTAGTCCACGCATTAATTTAAATTGTCCAACAGTGCAAGGCATGCAGTTATTGTCATTCGGTGAAGATTTTCTGAGCAAATATTCCAGGCTTTTCTCCGTTATTAGCATTTCTATTTTACGAAGCTCGTCCACAGTCTTCTACAATGGTGTCTACAGGCAATTTTGCTTTGGCTTGCAGTTGTGTCAGTGTAAAATGAAGAAGCTCGCAGTGTTTGTAAGTTGAGTATCTGTTTAAGTATGTACGTTGTTTTGGTTGTGCTGTAAGTCGTAATGTTATGCTGGACAGTATGTATGTATTGTACGTTTTTCTTTGGCAAGCATATGGATTGTGTTTAAGGATCAGGTACATTTTGATTACATACTGGAGTAACAAGGCTAAAAATAATCTAACAATTAAATACAAAATACTGCGCAAAATTAAACAAAGGATTGAACAAAGGAAATTTTCCTAAAAAGGAAAATGACGGTATTTCATAATGGAAAGTCTAGAAAGGTTATTCATAAAACTGGGTCTAAGTCGGGCTACAGATTTTAATCTCATTTCCAGCCCCCGTCGCCTTTGATTGTCTTTGATTTGTTTTATCCAGTAGTCTCTGTATCGTTTTCTTGCTTTTTCTCTCTTGCATTTTGACAAATGGCCACTTCCTTTGCTCGGAGCACTTGGGGGAGGAGAGGGAAGAAAAGGTTTATAATTTCTTGGGGGATATCTAAAAATTGCTGGAGATAATTTATTGCTATTGACTAGATACGCTGGAGTAGGAAGGAGTTGGTATGAATTAATTGGATTTGTATTGGAAGACGAAGCTTGAAGTCTATTATTTGTAATGCTATGACCTCTAAGGGGACTTGCTACTGCTGAAGAATTGATAAACAAAGGAAAATTAGGATCATTGAAAGGGGGGACTCCAAACATACTCCAATTGAAAGGCTGGATATTATGGGACTTTTGATTTAAATTCGGCCACATTTGTATAACTCTTTTATGGTTTTGATTCCTAACTACCTTCTTCTTTTTTATTCTTTCCTTACTAGCGTTTGATTTGGGAGATGGGGTTTCTACTGAAGATACAGAAAAAGTCTGTGACGACTGTTTGGGGGGTAATTGACGGGTAGGGGATTTTCTCTTAGGCAGGAGAGGGCGACTAGTAGTGGCTGGAGAAGTTGTTGAGTTTTGTTCTATTGCTATAAGGACCTGCTGGTCATTCGGGATTCTACTAGAGGGATCGCTGTAGGAAATTTTCAAACGAAAACCTGGAGGGTATTTGCTAAATGGCGAATTTAACGAAATGGAAGGGGAGGAATAGCTTTTAACACTTGTATAGCTAGGTACTTGGGTTGTAGTCGAAGTTGCTGTGCTATTACTGACTGTTACATTTGTTGTTGATGTACTTACAGATATTGTTTTGGGAGATTTGGTTCTAGGAGTATAGCGAACTATGTACCTCTTAGGAGCAGGAGGGGGTTTAATTATGGCAGGAATTTCCGTCGAAGTTGTGGCCATTGTCGATGTAGAGTAGACCATAACAGTATGATTAGCGCTTTTTCCATTTGAGGAGGCATGAGTAACAGGAAGGGATGAGTTACTGTTTTGCTTACGATTAACCGAAATTTTGTCACCGAAGTACAAAACGTTCTTTTCTGCACTATTACTATTTTTATTCCCATCAATGATGTTGATCATCGGTCGATTTATAGTTTGGCTTGTAATATTGTCTTCTGGCGACGGGGCTTTGAAGTCGGGTTTAGTCGTAGTGCTCGTTGTAGTTGTCGTTGTCTTAACCCTAACTCTGCGTCTGACAGGTAAATGGGAAAGTCTATTAGGTCGGAGAGACAAAGAGGGAGAGGTTTCAGGGAGTTTGGCAGGGTCATTGGATGAATTATTACGACTGTCTTGCGCATAATAATCCTTTGTGGAGTTGGAAACGGAATGGCTGTACTTGCCTGAATTGGCTGGCTTCAAGTGTCCATAACTCTGTCCAGAATTTTGTGTTTGTACTGGGTTTTGGGATTTTTGGTATACAGGACTGAGATTTTGGGGTGAATTAAAGGAATCATTGGGAAGACCATACTCAGTCGGGGTAAATACCACATTAGGTCCTGGTAGCGGAACCGGAGGTAAATCCGAACAGCACCCTCCAGGGAATGTCGGCAACGATTGTTGTTCTCCCTGTCCTTGCGGAATTCTGGCTCCATAGCCAGTTTCCGGCGTTGGAATTTGTTCTGAAGTATGATCGTAATTGCTATTTGAGTCCTGTTGATATCCACCATCGCTATTTCCTTGTTGATATCCTCCATCACTGTTTCCTTGATGATATCCTCCATCGCTATTTCCTTGTTGATAACCTCCGTTGTTATTTCCTTGCGAATTCTGCTGGTAGCCCCCTTGGTTATTATTACCTTGCGAATTCTGCTGGTATCCCCCTTGGTTATTATTACCTGGCGAATCCTGCTGATAGCCTCCTCCAGTAGGTTGATTTATTTCTTGACTAACCTCGAAATGACTGACGATTGGCACTTTTTGAATTTCATTGGTTGAGAGTTGATAATTATTCTGTTGCGGTTGCTGTTGATTGTGACTGCCGAACTGTTCTACTTGATTATTTGTTATGTAGGAGACTTCTGGGCCTGGGGGAAGTTGCTGTTGTTGGGATTGGAACTGTTCGAACGACTGAGTATGGGAAACGGGTTGACTTTGAATAGAGTAATTAGGTTGGGGTTGAGGTTGTGGTTGGGGCAGAATATTAGAAGGAGGGTTAGGTATGCCATAAGCCTGCGATCCAGTCTGTGGCTTAGTCTGTCCTCGTAGTTTGAGTGTTTCGTAAACGCTGAATACGTCTTTATCTCCGACCTGGTCGGGTCCTGTCGCGTAAGTCCCAGGTCGGTCAGATCCGCCACCCCCTGAGATGCTCTCTGAATATTGCTGAGATTGTTCTAACCCATGATTATTAATATTTTTTACATTATCATTATCATTATTCTCATCATTCTTGTTAGAGTTAGATTGAGAGGGTGTTTTTGTAGCATGCGGGGATTGGGATTTAGGTTTAAGTGTTACTGGGACAGAAGCACTACTATTAGCCGGGTTAGTTTGTTTTTCAGGCTCAGACTGATGCTCGGGAGAGATGGTCTTCGACTTAGATGTTGAAGAAGAGGTTGAACTACTAGTACTACGAGTGTAACTTTTAGTTTTAGTGTCTGTACCTTGTTGGCTTTCACTTTGACTATATCCAGAATCACTTTGGACTTGAGGAGTGCCGTATAATTGGCTGTCGGGGCCTTGATACGAAGAGGATATCTCAAGAGCCGGCTGAACTACAGCCGAAAATGAACCTGTATCTAATGAAGAAGAAGGAACATTAAAGGAATTCTCAGAGCCTGACACTGAGGGGGATGAATAATCATTTTGTGGGAGTGGGACAGTGTATTGGGGTTCAGAGGTCGGGTTTGTATATTCCTGCTGTGGAGGAGATTGATATTGCTCCTGAGGAGATGGAGCCTGATATTGCTCCTGAGGAGATGGAGCATGATATTGCTCCTGAGGAGGTGGAGCCTGATATGGCTCCTGAGGAGATGGAGCCTGATATTGCTCCTGAGGAGATGGAGCCTGATATTGCTCCTGTGGAGCCTGATACTGTTCCTGCTCGACTTGTTGAGGAGCGGAGTAGTCTGATTGTGACGACGGTGAGATCTGAGCAAAAGTCTGTTCGGGGAAGCTGTTTTGTGAGCCCCTGAATGGATCTACTACAGGCAGTGAATCGGTTTGGATATGTGCGGTGTTGTGCAAGTCTGTTGCAGTTGGTGCAGACTGGTAATTTGCAGCCGCTGAGTCAGATGAAATAGAATTATATGCCGAATCCCCACCTGAACTGGAACTACTGGCACTGTTCAAAATCGGAGCTGAGTATATGTTTGACCCTCCTGTGGGTGAACCATAATTGCTGGCTGGTGCAGGGGCAGCATAGTTATTACTAGGTGCGGAGTAAGATGTTGTTGGCACCGAGTAACTGTTTGACTGATGAGATGAACCACTTGGCGGTGCGTTGTAAGTATTTGATGGTGCTAGTAAATCAAAAGTACAATTAGTAAAACCACTCTGAGAAGCTATAAAACCCAGTTTTTTAAAAACACTCACCTGAGTAACTAGTTGAAGGTCCACTGGGACTTCCATAAGTAGATGCTGGAGGGCTGCCATAAGTGGATGCTGGTTTGGATGGAGCAGGGGCATTGTATACTGGAGCCTGTTGACTGTAAGAGCTGCTAGGACCCGAATATCCTGTACTTCCTACGGGTTGAATGACAATGTAGCCAGAGCTGCCTCCACTACCTCCGTAGCCGCCACCGCCGCCGCCGCCTCCCTTTCCTTTTCCGCCGCCGAAACCACCGCTTCCTTTTCCGAAACCGCCGAGTCCAGATAATCCTGAAAGTCCGAAGCTTCCGCCGCTTCCTTTTCCTGAAGGAGGTCCTGAAACAAGTTTAGTAAAATGTGCAATAAAGATATACAGAATATTAGTAATTTAGGAAAATACTGTGATGGCAGAAAGGATACCATAAGAATCAGATGGAGGTGGACCTGTAAAATAAGTATACGCAGACAATGGATTAAAGACAAGTTTAAAATACAATTATACTGATACTGAGCTGATTTGCTTAAGATCAAGTTTACCATAAGAGGGCTTTGGTGGACCTGTAAGAAAGAGACAGAAAATGTATTAAGTACTTGATCTACATTAGAAATACGGTGGAAATCATCCATTTACTCGAATTAAGTCATATAATAAGTTTTACTGATATGGTACTCACCATAGCTTGGTTTAGGTGGGCCATATGCTTTGGGTGGTGGACCTGAGTAAAATCAAGCAGAATAATCATTAGCCACTGAAGTCATAATATGATATATAAGTAGTATTTGTGGATATGAGGCTTGAGAATTAGGTATTTTGTTTATCACTCACCGTAAGAAGTGGATGGACCCTTTCCTGTGAAATAAAAAATAGGAGCATTACATTAGAAATTAATTTTATAGTGCTTTCTGTGCGTTAATGTGAGTGTGACAAGTGTAACATGTCGTATTGTAATAGTAGCAGGGTACTTTATGACATGGTCACATAAAATGAGATTGTCGTGACTAATTAAGTGTCTACGTGTGAGATTGTGGCTCATATGAGATTATGAAGAATGGTCATCATGAATGAAACGGCTGTGACCGTTAGGTACACAGTGGAAGAAATGTTTATATACCTTATACAGAATACATATTTTGTATTATGTGGATAATTTAGAAATTGTGCTAGCGAACTATTTATTTTGGGGTATTCATTACACACACACGGTATGAGTGGTAAATCTGGTATAAGTATTTAAGAAAACAGATTTTCTCGCTTTACTTTGTCTGCGTGGCAAAAGATAAAAAAACGATAGATGAATTAGAATAGGTTTAGACATCAGTGTACGAGTACAATACTGAATTATTTCAGAGATCATATTTCACTTTCTGAAATGGAATTCGAGTAGAAGTACAATGGATTCATAAAGTTATTAAAGTGCATCTCTTGTCAGATAAAAGTCGTATGTACAACAGAAAATAAAATATTGAGTGCGTAAACGATTGGAGGGATGATGGAAGAAAGAGAGAAAATCTTGGCACAGCACGCATATCGTTTGAGATATACATGTGGCAAGTGGCACAAAGATTAAAAGGAGCTCCGCATCCAACGAATCCAATATAGAAAGGATTGTCATTAAATTCACAGAATAGAGGTTCAGATTTGCGAGGAAAATGGAATGCGGCTCTTTAGAAAGATAGATTTATCAACTTGCTCTCCGTCTCGTCGTAGCGTTTTTCGAACCTCCAATCTCATTTGATCTCTAAAGTTAATCAGAATGATCGGCAGAGATAATCAAGAGCACGTCCATACCTTCTACGTCAATGTATTGTACAGACGGGGATAATAAACTCATAAACAGTAATAGTTTCATGTTACTTTGGTTCTATGGGCACACCGTATCGTGTACAGTATTAGATAAGTGATGTAAGAAATCTTTTTTTGTTGATTAGTTGTGCGTAGAGGAAAAGAGAAGACGGATTTCACCCGACGACAATCGACAGTTTTCTTTTCAGAGATTGTGGTTTTCAAATTGGCTTTGTTATTTTCCTGTACCTATTTGCTTATTAGTTGAATTGGATCCAACTAATTTTGTGCTGGACAGAAGAAAGAATTTGCTACATTTTAAGTGTCAAATGAAAAATTATCCCAACGACTCAAGTCATATCAACGATGATGATGGTACCTTCCGTGTCCTCATTATAATCATCAGTTGGCCTTTCCGATGTTATCATTATCTCCGTTGTTGTTGTGGGAGCCTCTGTAGTGGCATTGTTCTCTTCATTGAATGGCAAAACTTCGTCACTGTAAAAATAATCTTCTCTGTTGGCCTTTTCAACTTTTGGACTGGCATCAATGGGGGGAAAATTCTCATTATACATCCGTAGAAAGCTGTCAGTGGTGTCATTTCCATAATTATTGCTATTTCTCCCTTGACGGCTTGTTATCTCATTACTGGATATCTTTGTTGGATACTCATCCTGCCACTGGTAATTTGGAGAATTACTGTGGTCATAATAGGTTGACACGTTTCCAAATGTCTCAGAATTTCCAAATGATTGCTGGGAAAGGTTAGAAACATACGAAGAGATTTCATGCTGCTGTAGCGGATACACATCTTCTTGAAAATCGGATTGTGTCCCGTAATTATTTGATTGTACGTTATTTGCTGGATAATAGGAGTAATTAGTTTTATGGATAGTAGAAAATGCGGGTTGTTGTCGCAAATTAAATTGAGGATCTAACTGAGGATTAAATTGCGGATTAAATTGCGAATTTGATTGCGGATTAAATTGCGAATTTGATTGCGGATTAAATTGCGAATTCAATTGAGGATTAAACTGGTTGTTCTGAGTATTGTTGGCAATTCCGCCAGGGTTATAATTCCTATAAAACGGAGTGGCAACAGGATTTCCTGCATATGGTATCGGCTGTGGCAGTAGATTTGGCGTCGGGAACGGAATAAAAGGATGAATTGGTTGCGGTGCCCATCCCCACCCTTTTTGTGGTGCATAAGGAAT
>JABASH010002624.1:0-19397 GCA_019776445.1 Tomocerus maximus | reverse complement strand
AAATATTTTACAGGCTACTCGTAGCAAACTTTCCTTGTGTACTTTTTCGTTTCATAGTGGTGGGGATACAATATCAAAATGTTTTCGTAAATATATTAAAATATTTTGAGTTTTAAAAAATATAACATTTACGTAAATATTTTAGGCCTAAAAATATATCTATCAATATTTTACCTACTTTTGACTTTTTCAATTACAAAAGACGACAAATTCGCTTGAATTGATGTCTCATTGCTTCATCAAATTAAAAGGTTAACACTGCTTTTCATTCTGCAATATAGAATTGGTAAAATTTCAGGGAATTTTAAAATCATAAATGTAATATTTATACACTTGGTTAATTGAGTCACCTAAGCCAAATTATTCACTAAAGTTGTAAAACAGATTGTGGTAAATAACTCGATCTTGAAGAAACTGAGTATACGCAAGTGCCAAACGGATCATTTGTCACTGATAAATGGGTGGATAAAAGAATTAGTAGATGAGCAAAAATATTTCCACAAAAAGAATGCGCAGCTAGACATGATTTAAAGCCGCAGAGACAGCAGTTTTTTAATTTTTTGAAGATTTTTACAATTTAAAAAAATCAAGAAAGAGAAGTGCCACTGAATGAATCTTGAGCAAAGAAAAGCTTCAAAAAGTACAGGGGAAAATTGTAAAGTTTTTTCTAAATTTCATGATACTATATCAAGAAAAACTCTGATTTCGCAACCCTTGAAACAATTTCTAAAATGTATTTTTTGTAAGTAATATCGCTACTTTTAAATGAATCTTCCGTGTATTAATGCAAATCTTCAATTAAATTGTATTTTCATTTTGTATTAAAGTAAATATTCCTCAATTTTAGGAAAATATTTTATTATGTTTTAGTAAATATTTATGTACATATTTTAGAAAAATAAATAAATGTCCTACCCCTGGCATGTATGTTTGACATGAATTTTTACCATCAATTTATTGCTAGATCTACGACATTGGACCAGAAGGTGGGGAGTTAGAAAATGACGGAGAGCTTCTAGCGGAAACAGAAGAAATTCCATATGACTGTGGCCCCCGACAAAAGTTTAGAATGATGTTTGATGAACCAATTGCACTTCAGGTACATAAAAATCAAAATGTTTGAAATGTATCGGGGCGATGATACTAGAACCAAATTAAATGTATTGCTAATTACAGGCATCTCGGTGGTACGTTGCATGGGCACATATAAGTGGTCCTTCTAGTGACTGCGGCTCTAGTGGTCAAAATGGAATCCTTACGGAAGATCAGTAAGAGAAATAGTTCTGATATAAATGCTGTGCTAAAGAAGCTGTACGTTGTGATACTAATCAAATGTTTTCATTTTCCCAGCGTTATGTTTCATTTCAAATCATCAAAAAAGTCAAACAATGGGACGGATGTAAACGCAGGACAAATCCCCCAAATTCTTTATCGTCCATTAAGTTCTGACTCTAATCCTATGGGGTCAAAGCCTAAGCAACAAATCGAGCCTACTCATTTGCTTGCTAATGATTTTGTATCAAATTTTACTCCGGTAAATTGTTATATAATTGAAATTATTTTAAAAGAGAATTGAATGAGAGGGATTAATGTTGTTTTTTAACTATAGGGGAGTGTACAAGTTCTGATGTCATTGATTGGTTGGTGTTGGGAAGAGATTCAAACAATGGCAATTAGTCTGTCAGGAACCGATGATGTGTTCAAATATGATCTCATGAAATTCATTTCTTGTTCCTGTCTCCGACTTATTGAATTTAGCATCAATCAAGTTTATCCATATAAAGGTATATATTATTAATTTTGTTCCGCTTCCACATCACCAGTGTTGAGTTGTTTTTAATTCAATGTTAAATTAAAGGGTGTGGACGACTTGGACAAATGGAAAACTTGTCGATGGCTGAAGCAATCGGGGATGTTCGCTCTATGCTGCAACGAATAATATCTTTCCAAATCGGTATGATTAAAAGTCCTTCACGGATTTTCATTTTAATTACTGAAAGTTCTTATAGCAACATTAATATATCTTTGTATCCTATAGAACCTCCGAGCGAATCTTTAACGGCAGTCATAGAAGATATAATGACACAGTGCTGCAGTACTTTCGTTCATTGCTTTCAAGTTTTTTATCCAACCTCCGCTCTTAAATGGGAATGTTTGGCCAACTTTATGTTCCTCTATCTTGAGAAGGTAATTCAATTTTTCTGCTGTTGGAAAAACTTCTATGTACTTTATAGCATTCAAAACAAAACTCTAATGACGCGTTGGTTTTTAGGGAACAAAATACGCTCGGATGTTGAGCTCGGTCGTAGGAGCTTTATGTGGCTGCCGTGGACAACTTTTGGGCATATTTCCTGTTCTTAATACAATAGTTCGACAAAGTCCGGATGAAACTAGTGTAAGTTTACTCTTGCTGTCTGAAAAGTTCAAAAATATGTCAAGACAGGTCACAAAAGTTTACAGTTTGCTTATGATTACTAAAGTTTAAATCTGTTGTGTTGTAAATATTTTAATAATATATTGTCAGCAAAAAATACACTTAGCTTGTATGCAACTTTTATTGAGAGAAATCATTATCCGTTCACTGAATTTATCTGTACTTGAGAATTGGGACTCCATAGACTGTCTAAAACATATTATTCAAATCAGACACTCTGATCCATTATTCTTATCTTAGTTGGACCGTGTGCCAAAATATTATCTATTCATAAATTACATACAAAATACATTAACAAATTACATTTACAAAATTTGGCTTTGTCTTCTACGTCTTTTATTTTTATACCAATTGCTACCAAATGGCTTTTTAACGGCAACGATTTCTATCAAGTGACTGGAATATTATAGGTTTAAAATAAATAGCAAATGATTCGTTTGGAGTGTAATGTAATCAAATGCAACCTGTTTTACCTTTACAGTTAACATTTGTCACAAACACAGAGGGGGGCAAGTTGAAACAGCCTGCTAACAACAGACTTCTAGTTGGACAAATGGCTCAACGAAATGAAGCTGGGAATTTTGTTAAGACTACTTGGTCATTCTGGGACGTACTGAAACATCTTTTATCTATCGTGGATATGGACAACAAAGACATCAAGGAACCATTGAAACTTCTTGTTCACAACTCCTCACTCCTTTTGGCGAAACTGATGGAAGAGCTTGTGTCTCATGCGTCCGGGGTCTATGTAAGTACCTCATCTTGAAGTTGAAATCGTTGAAACATTTTCCCTCAAAGATCTAATTTTTAAATCGTCCTAAGTTCTTAATCCTTCGGAAAGAAATACGCAAAGCAGTAGCTTCGTCTCAATTTATTCAATCCTTCTTTAGTCAAATATGGCTAAATTATTTAGTCATTTGACCATGAATTTAGTTTGACAGTGGAGCTTTTACTGTTGTGCTACATGAGTCACAGGCTGAATTTTACGATCCAAAAAATGTCTTTTATTATGTAACGCTGTTAATAAACAGAATTAAAGGATGAGTGACTCGGTCTTCGCGAAAGAGTAAAGAATTATAGCTACTGACCTTCACTTTCAATATTGAGCTAGACAGATTTATTACATCAACATCAGTTTAAATGGATATTAAAAAGTATTCTTATAGTTTCCTCATTCCATATATCTAATAATATTGATGTCCATTAAAATTCAATATCTTTTAAACGCTAAATATATTTTCATCCCATCTATTAACGTCCCGTGTTTCCAAAAAAAATATGTCTAATAGTGATAAACAGTAGTAAATGGTAATTCTCTTTTACATATTAAGGAAATGAAATTTCAGAAGCACCAAAATACATTGTTTTACATGTTGATTTTAGGGCGAGCTTGAAAGTGTTATCGGACAAATAATTGTAGCCACACCATCAAGATTTACTAGAACAAATCAAAGCCGAACTTGGAATACTGGCAATGGATCTCCAGATGCCGTGTGCTTTACAGTAGACCAACCTGGTGTGTCTGTTTTCGGAGCTTGTATTTACTCTGGCACTGGCACGTACGAGTACGAACTGGAATTATTTCAAGAGGTAAAGACTTTTTTGTGAAATGAATTCGTGTTTTGTCATCAAGATTAAAAAGAATAATCTGAGAAAACATTTCGACTAAACACTTAAAGCTAAGGAAGGCAATTATATACAGCATTTAATCGTAGCACAATGCTCACGCAGCGCATACGCATCATAAACTGCATTCCTTGACTATGTAAAGAATGTACAAGGAAACGATCTAGCTAATAGGAAGAATCCACCGAGATAAACTGATGCCGAAAGCGTTCGTTCTCTTCAACCTGGCACTGCACTCTGTTCAACCCGGCGTCTAAAATCTGTAAATGGAATGTTAATTATTGTGATTTTTTCTAATTTTAAGGTTGATGAGGCTAATGGAGAAAACTGTGATCAACCGGGACCAAAGTGGGTTTCAATGGAAGTTATGCGAGGCACATTTGATTCGGATGATTGCTGTGGAGATATTGCTGAGATAAGATTTCCTAGACCTGAACATATCAAAGTATATACTTGACATTTCGTTGAATTTTATAGCAATGCTAAGCTATTCATTAAACTGTCGTTTGAAAAAGAGTGAAATGCTTTCTTATTAATATAAATACTATCCATTACAATTTGCAATGGAAGTAATAAATCTGATTTCTCATATTCCCCAAGCGTAAACTTTTATGCACAGATGTGATTCGTGAAATGTTGGTTAATAATAATCATTTGACTTTGTTTTAGCCCGGAATAAAGTATGCAATTCGGCTGAAGAATCACGGTGGAAGAACATGTAATGGAGATGGGGGTGTGTCGATACTAAGGTGTCCTGACGGTACAACATTTACCTTCAGCTCTTGTGCACTCAGTTTCAACGGAACTAACCAGATCCGTGGCCAGATTCCTCATATCCTCTATTTCAGGTACAATTATGTTTCCTTTGTAGTCTTTCGCTTCGAACCTTTTTGTAAGTGTATTGGCAATAACTGTATCACATTTCTTCAAAACTTTCGTTTTATCGTTTCCGATTAGTGTAGTTGACTGCATAGTAGAGAAGACTAATTTCAAATAATGTTTCACGGCAATTTTCATGAATTTAGAAACCCAGACGACTCAGATGCAAGACAAAAGGCCAAAGCAGTTGCAGAGATGCATGCCAGAAAATGTGCTCAAAGAATTTGCACTGCGGTATTTGACAATGCAAAAGAAGTGATGGAAAACGTTTCGTCTGAAGGAATCACAGAATTGTCTAACAGTTCTTTAGTCACGACTTTATTGCCATCCATTTTGTCTCATTTGCCTCATCTAGCACTGTCTGATCCTCGCGTAAGTAAATACTACTCCGTTTTTGCGAATTTAAAAAAGGGTGTTAAAGGGAATATGTTTCGTCCAATTTTTTATAAAATATATTCACAAGTTCTTATACTGCCAAGTTTGTTGCCACTTTTGTTTGCAATTTAAGCGCCTACATGTGATTTGATGAAATATTAGAGCAATTTGTAAGGAAATATAAAAAATGTTTGGCACTCGTTATTTTGCAGAGTTCTGTGGATTTGCTTGAATTGATCAGACGTATTCTACCGTCTATTTCGGATCTGAATAACAAAGTAATGACAATGGCAAAAGGTGAAAAAAGAGCGGAGGGTAGTTGCTCTGGCGTTCATTATGCTTGGGTTGAAAGTGAACATCCCTACAAACCTGCAACTCTAGCACATTACAAGTAAGTGACTACATTTTTTGCATCTCATGTCATCTTCACGATCCTGAGATGTTATAGCCAACGTATTGCATAAGGCTAATTTGGATTGCTATTAACATGTGTAATAATTCGTCTTGCTTCAATGCACATTCACTCTACTTGAGATAGTACGACATAATAACAAAGTGTAATTTCGGTAGTCTACAACGGACTTATGGTCAATAAACGTTGCTGCACTCTGCAATACTTAAAAGGGCATTGTTTTATGGCACTTTTATTATCCTATTTTTCGTTGCGAGAATCTCCGTGTGAAATGAATTTCGTAAATACATTCTAGCAGATATTCATCTCTATTCCCATAGATTTCTTGCATGTCATTTGTATTTATATTATATATTTATATACACAGGCTGCCTTAAGTGTGTCTATTTTTGTTTTAATGAACTAAATTCCATCATGATTTATTGAAACGTATAACAGATGCAGATTTAATAATATTTATATGGCACCATTGATCCGTATTCCATTCCGTTTGGTTTACCATCAACTGTTTACAGTGTCTTAAATCGAATAGGTACCTACCAAGCCACATTGGTAGGTACCTAATAGTCAAATAGTCTTGTTTTGCAAGTGCCTGCAAAAACATTTCTCATACCAATCCACTTGTTGAGATTGATAGATTTACTATATTGCTCTGTTTTGGCATGGAGAATGAACACCTTCTTTAGTCTAGACGTCCTTTTAGGTGCTGTACTAAATTGCCTGCTAACATTCTTAGACGTCTACTGTTGACTAACATAAAATCTTTTATTAATTTTTTCTATTTTTATTATGATTTGTTGTGTGAATTTTTACATACTTGTCACAATTACTATTAAATGCGCATGGTCGTTATTCAATCTCAACGGTATTGGTAATTAAAGTACATCATGTCAGTTACATCAGAAGTTTCAGGAGTGGAAAAACTAATAATAGTCGAATTTATATAATATTCTAATACATGAATGCACTAATGAATTTTTAGAGTGAATTTCCCTGCTTCGGTTCAACGAATGACTATTGAATTCGATCCTCGATGCTGCACTGCTCAGTCGGAGGATAGTGTAAGACTGTACATTCCATTTGGGGCGGAAGTCCCACAGAACCTACCTGTATCACTTGATGATCCAGATTGCCTCTCTTCCTATATCCCTATCATGGAAAGATATACTGGAGCTGAAAATTGGCCACAGAAATCCATTATACTACCAGGTAATGTAGAAGTTTCCAAAGTGTGGTGGCCTAAATATTCATTGGCCATATAATAGGAAGAAATTATGAATAATTAGTGATTTGAATCATGTCTGTCAAATTTTATTTTTAAACATTTAGAAGAGGTAAACGGTTTTCGTAGATCACATATATTTCCCCATGGGATGTAGAATGGGACTAAACAACAAAATTCATGTGTGGAGTATTGAATGTACACAGTATCATTATTTTGAGCTTCAGATATTAATACCGTATTAGCATTAGGCGTATCAGTATTTTTACACCAAATTATTTAGAAAATAATGAGCCTAGTCTCGTATGATGAAAGGGGCGATTATTTTGTTTGTAAAGATCCAGTAAAATTTTGAACCATGAACCTTTAATCACACTATAAAATAGCTCATTTGAGATTACGACTCACTGTTTTGGTTTGGATAGATATATATGTATAAATACATATTTATGTAGATGTCATGATTGTTGGGTTAGACTAACATCTCAACAGAGTGTAATGTAAATCTACTTATTCAGGGAATGAAGTGCTCTTCTCTCTGGAAACTGCTTCGGATTACGCGAGAGCTGACAAAAGCCAATACTTTGGGTTTCGTTGTCTCGTCTCTGGCTTCGAATGGAGAGAATGTTCTGGTCTTTGTCGACTTGAAATGGAATTGGCCTACTTGGGTGGCTTCTGTGCTCATGAAATGATCAAAAAAGATCTCGTCCTCCCTCCTGTCTCAGGTTCGTCTCCAATCTGACTCTCTATTGCATATCATCACATCTCATAATTATATTCATTCTATACATTACAATACAGTTATTAGTCCTTCGAAATTAATAGTCATCATACTATTCATAAACACGCATTGACTTTCGCTGACCAAAATTGCTTTTAATTAGAATCATCTATTTATCTCATCCTGTTATCAGAAATAAGATGGGATTATCGGGGCGATGACATAATCCTCAAAAAGCTTTGTCCTAATCCTCATTGTCAGTTACTCTAGTACACACAAGCACGCAATTCAACTTGCAACGCCAATAATGCTATTTTAATTTATAACGTATATTTAACTATGGAGATCATAACTCTGTAATGCATTGTAAGTACGATATGAAAGGAAACGCAACGAGCTCATAGTAATTAGGTAGATAATTGTTAGTTTCATCGATTTTACTCTGATGACATTATGTATGAAGCGGGGTAAGTAAGTAGCTAAAAAGCTATTTAATGACTAGCAGGCTTATGCTTTATTAATTAAGTAGTAAAGATAGGGTTTTGGTGAGGCAAGTTCCGAGAAATACAATATTGATAAGTTAACTTGCATTCCGCAATTGGAAAATGTTATGAGTTAGGGCTTAGCTTTGCTGTTATTTGTTAACAGACATTAATCAAGATATGTATGCTCATTTTGCATCATTTTCTTTATGCTTTTCGGAATCAAAGAAAGTCAGTCGAAGGAAGTCATCGAATTAGATAAAGAACGCGATGAATGCAAGTTGTAATATAATATTGGCCTGACTATAGTTATACAGGCGAAATTGCATAAGGCGAAATTGCGAATTGCGAAGTGATGTTCAGGGAGTCATCATGTAATTGTAGAATGGAAGGTTAATCCAACGTATTTGCCAGTCTTTATGAAAGTTTTAATTTGTGAATTGTTGTCAACAGCGGAAGAGGTGGAGACTTCTCTGGAGACGAGTATCTGTGAGGAAAAAATGATTGAAATTTGTCTGAAACATCATCCCCTGTTTGCCAAAGGAATTGGCCTGGAATATTTCCCAGCTGTACAAGAAGCCTTAGATGGAATTGTGCCTCTAAGGTTAGCTAATTAAATATATTCTCATTGAGTCTTTTGTTTTGTATCTTGCATTTTGGTCCGTGAGCAAATGACATTTCAGGTTTTCCAAGAGAAGGAAGTGAGAAAAATGTATGCGGTTCAATGGCTTTTATGCTTGCTTATCAACAATGATGTGCTTTTGCCTTCGAGTTTTAGTAAAATGTGACGACGAGCATAAAGTTGTGACACTTGGTTGATGCGTTTATTAGTGAAAGAGTGATATGCAGCCTTATTAATATAGGATGCCACCTGTTTCGTTAACAGCTCGAGTTTGTGTCAGGTATTTAATTTTTTCTCACGCGTTGTAATGGGACCGTGTAAATAATTCATGCAGTACAGGAAGTGTACCTCCAAAAAGATTCGTGTGGTGGTCCTTATGGTATCATAAAACATTATTAAACGTTTAGTAAATCCATGATACCATTTGAATCTCTTTGTCCATAACAATCCCTGTTTGATTTTCCTACATACCTCAGATAAAAAGCGATGACTACTTACTGAAAATTTTATTTTGTATGAATATTCTCCCAATGTAAGCACTCAACAGATGCCTTCAGGATACCTAACCCGAGTGTAGACCTAACTAAATCTTGGCTATAAGGAGGATAGTTTTCATAAGACCAGGAGTCGTGGTTCACCTAACAAAAGGATGTGGAGTATCCCATTTCAGATTTTGATTCCAGGCAAATGTATCCATTTTTCTTTGAGGCTCAATTTACCGAACTGTTTACAAATGGTGAGGAAGTTCCGTCTTTAAATACAATATGTTGAAACGGATACTTGATCCACTATCTCCGCTAATCGTCTTTCCTTCCTTCTATGTATTTAAGACTTAGTATCAAAATATGAGAATGAATCAACCCACCCACTTCAATTATATATTTAGACGGAACAAAGGCTACCAATGCATTTTAAAGGAGCATCACTTTAGATTAGTTTTTCATGTCGCTATCGTGTAATAGAAGTACCGGCACTGCCTTCCGTTTGATCACAGAAACAAATTGCACACATCGACTCTTTTTAGATTATCAACATTGGCGTGGTATTGTAGATGTAAACACACTTTGTACATGCAGTCATTAATGGTATCTTTTACGGTGATCAATAATTTGTTTTCATTTCACAATTTATGCTGAAGGTTGCCTTTTAAAGTATAAGTTGCAAGTTTCAACGTAAACATAATGTACAAAGTCCTCTGTTAATATGCATAAAGCGAAGATATCTGGATAATTATCCCGCACCATACAATATTGGATATGTAATGCAGCTTACTATGCACTACTTCTATTAATAACTGCGAGGCAAGTGTTTACTAACAAAAGACTAATAAGCAATTGCTGAATTGGTGATAGTCATGATATAATTATTACTCTTTACTGCTTCCACAAAGAATTTTTTGCTGAGAAATGCTCAAACCACAGCGTAGTCATTTAAAAACACATTTATTTTAATTATTGTGCCATTTAAATGAAGATGAATAGATGCATTCGATTGTACTGACGCTTATGCACATAAGGAAATGCAGCATGCAACACTCACTTTGTGTTAATTTAAGTAATTTTACTAAAAGTATTGTTGCATAACTTGAGTTACATAACCATTCCATAGTATATTTTAGTTTCTTATATGGACAATCATAAACAATTTCATGCTTAGTACATTCATTGGTGAAATTAATCCACAAAATGTAATATTAGATGCTCCTCTTATTGTTAGTTGAGTCAAATATTTGCAAGCGAGTATATAGTTTGTTGAACTTACATAACTTGAGGTATCAGTGGCAATCTTTTGAGTGTAGGAGTAGATTGAAATATATTTCCTAATAGACAAATCGTGTGCAAACCAACGGATTTAATTTAAAAAAGTATTGAACAGTAGTAAATCGTGTAAATACAATTACATAAGGTTTCAGTTAGTTTAGTTTACATATTCCTTATATACAGAAAGATGGTCGTGTATGCAATTTGTATTTGTAATGAGCCGTCTTGCCTTTTCTTGTGGTTTCCTTCTACTAGTCTCACAGTTCAGTGGGAAAGAAACTAAAATATTTGTTCGGATGACTACACTTGACTTGAAAAAGAAATTGAAACTCTGATTTTTCTTTCTGCTCATTGTTGGCATTTATTGTTCATTCATACACTTCCGAGGAAAGGAACTGAAAATGAAGCCGTTGTTGGCATGCTGTATTAGATATCACTTCCAAACATTTTACTACTCCTACATGCGAGGTGAAAAGGTTTACAATCATTACATTTACACCAGGCAGACAACAATTACCATTGATGACTCCAACTCATTCACAAAACGATTTAAGGTTCTCACCATTTCTACTCTAAACGTTTCTGTGTAATGTAACCATTTATCTCACATGAAATAAATCCGAGTTGGGTACGACAGAAGAGTGGGATTATGGACACTTTCATTTGCAGGCAAAAATGTCCTTTATTCTTAAACGATTTCTTGCAGTGTACATGAAAATTTGACAGTTCTGAATTCTGTCTGAACCCAAAATTTTCAAAGAAGTTTTCAAAGAAGCTTGCATGATTTCATTAAATGATTTAATTGATGAAGGTACAATCCTCACAAAACATACGGAATGTAATAAAGAAAAAATGCAATACTCGTTTTGTACATTAACCACAAAAGAAATGCGTCCTGACGCTTTTCCTTATCTGTAGTACTGACATCAGCAATAGAAGTATATGCCAATGTTCATGATAAAAGCAGTACATCCCAGCTTTAAAATGACAAAAGTCTTAGTTATTCAAATATTTAGTTTACTAAAATTCTGATTTAAAATATTTTCAGGTTATAAAGGTTCACATGTCAGTCATTATGATATAGTAAGGGATAAGCTATCGTAATATCAGCTAAAATTCTCTGTAATCATTCAAAGAAGGAATAAACAAGATTAGAAAATGTAAATAAAGCTTGAAACTAAACGCATAGCTATAGGCGTAAGTGGAAGTTGGAAATGTGCTAGAACTTGAGGCTAAATAAATACGTTCTTGTGGTTGGGAACAAAGAAAAAGGTTGTTATTATCATTAGATGACAGCATGTCATTATCACTGTCATTGTTGTCGCCATGACATGCTCAATGTACGATAAACCGCTAAGTTGTCTGTAGAAGGATTAATTGCAGATACACCAAATATGTTACACAAGTACCTTATGCTTATTTTGTGCAAGCTTAAAAAGTATTGACCTTTTTGCGGTCTGTTTCCAGCATTAGATATGTAGAGCTACATGTTATTTTTCAATGGAATGAACATACAATATATGACAAAATGACAACTCAAATTTCCAGTTATAGATAGTTGGCGCTACAAGCCAAAAATAAATCTGTGGTTTTAATTTTTTAGGAATAATTATTTAAAAATGATTTTAGATTGTTTTTAGATCACTGCCTTTAGTTGACTCGTTTATTGTGTAATATATATCATTCTTGCTGTAATATTGAGAGTAGAATAAATATTTTGAAGCAGCTATCACAAAATGATCTTCCTTCGCCATAGCGTGATTTGATTTCATGGTTACGCATTATATATGCTTTGCTAGAGACCATGTTAACATTCACCCCTGATTGTTTGCATTTAGGGAGGTCGTTTGTAAATAATGTGAAGTGCAAGGGAAGAAAAACAGCACTTGAAACAATCCGACACTTTTCCACGTATTCTGTGTTTGGGTTAAAATATCCCAACTGCATATAAAATATCCCTTTCCTGAAGCAGTGAACTCACGTTTTACTAGTTTATGAAAGAAAAGTACCTTTACAATAATTTTGGTAACATCCGTGGTACTCCATTTGTCTCAGCAATGTGTAAACAAAGGACATACTGTTCCCAAGTATGCCCATATTTATGGGCAGGCATAATACTATAAGACTTAAGTTATATAAAAGTTATATATGGTATACACAGATATAAAGTAGCGGAACGAATTCCAGGAATTGCAATATCTCACCATACATTCCTTTCAATTATGCTTTATTTACTTTGCATGTTTATGTTTTGCATTGTCTATGACGAATAATCACGGTTAGGAATGTTTATTTATGCCATGAGTAAATATATTTAAATTGCATCAATCAAAACTATTCATTTAGTTACACAAAAAGTGTTTTAGCAAGGTCGCTATTAAGCGAAAGCAGATTATATTACACCAATAAATGGTTGCAAAACCCAAAATATTAGCATATCCCCCGTATGCATAAAGCTTTTTGACTGACAAATATATTCTCTTTTCAATAGAATCGCTAACCGATCTCGTTCCCAGGAGTATTATGCACAATCAGAATGTATGCAATGGTTGATTACTTGCTTGCGGTTTAGAAAATGCTCAGATATTTTATAATCATATCTTATTATGGCTTCACTTTGGTATGTTATAAATATTGTCCTTGCTGTGCTAATAGTGTATAGGTTCGCATGTCTCTACAAAAGTGAAAAACGACATGTATACACAAGACTTTAATTATTTAGAAAGTCTCCTTGGTAGCCTGTCAGAACTTGAATGAAAGATTTGCAAATAAATGCTATTTCAGCACAGCCTTAAAAATCCTCCTGCTCCTAGAGGTACATATCCCAGTTATGTTATTTTTAGTGAAACCGAGTAAGGTGAACATAGCTTAGAGCACACTATTACATTAGCAAAAAATGTTTATCATCTCACCCTAAAAACCTCGGAAAGAGTCAATTACATAGCACAGCGTACACATACAGCTGCGACTTATTGCTGAAAGCATGTTAAGAAATAGTTTATAGTTATGAATGGAATGCATTGCCTACAAACTTTAACGCTCTGTAAACTGTAAAATTAAGTTTTAGTAATCATAGCGTTCAATTCCAATTGTTGGGCAGCTAACTAATATAGATATTAAATGCTTAAGTACAATTACAGTCCTATTTTCTTCATGCTGATAAATAATTGGCGTTTTGACTGCAGGCAGTTGTAATGGGGTACATGATATTTGCTTTGAGAACAGAAGAAATCCTTTTAGCTCTACATTTAATGACAGTTTCTAATTATTATAATCTTATTTTCATGAAAACTAACATGATAATTACTAAATTGCATCAGAGTTGCAGTGCAGTTGTGCGGATGCTCTCTCTATATCTTCTGTGTTATTGATAGTCTTTCTGATTATTTACATCTCAATTTTACTCGAGTAACTTGAGTAAAGTCGTTTTCTGGTCATGGTATAAACATCTACTCTAAAGACTGTATATCTACTGCAGAAGAATCTTGCCTATATTTTACCTTGTCGAAACAAAGATTTTCCCATGATTTTCTTCCGTTTGGGTTTAGGGTTCCTTTCAGACCACGGCTGCATGTAGCTTTGCTTGTTTTAACACTCCTTGTGCCTTTTTTAGTTTGTTTTTTGTGGACAATGGTGTATATTGGGATTTATTTTAACTCCATTCATTATCATTGACGAAACAACCAACTTGCACTGTGTGCTTCTTGAATAATGATCACATATTGTGTATATGGGAAATGTGGGAATCACACTATTGGCTTTTTGCTACTTTTTGCATATATCTAGCACCCAATACCCAAAGCCTTATTCAACATTAATGTCAAAAAGGTAAGTGATTAAAATTACAGACAGTAGTAACCATTCCTATCTACAGTCTGGAAACAGTTAAATTGTAATTCGACATTGAAGTAACTTAAAAACCTATTCTGTGTTGATGTACATACTTTATTAACATTAAAATGCTTGTGAATAGAAATCTGGTTTAGCACAAAAGTGAATTGTGTGCAAACGTTAGGAATTTCTATGCACTAGACAAAATGGTTTTCTGTTTTAAGGAAAGGGAAAGGATTTGTAATTTGATTTTGCCTACGCAGAAAATAAATGCAAACCAGTTGCTGTAAATAAATAAGCATTTCATTGGTGAACATAAGTTAAATGTAGTACTAGAGAACAATCAGTATTTAATGAACATATCCGACTCAGCACAGTACGTGTAATAGTTGATGAGGATAGTATATTCTGTAGAGAGTGTAGGTAGAATGATAAATAAAGTAAAAAATGCTGGTAGTGTGTAATAGAGGTAATAGGTAGATACAAAAAATTGATTTAGGCTAAAACGAGTGCTAAGATGTGTTGAATGCTGCTTTTGTCAAGTGAAAAAGGTGAAATGAGTCGTGCATGCTCCGAGATTCTTTTGTGAATTGAATACTGACAAAGAAACTTTAGACAAGTTGTAAATTCTTCTGCGCTTCATAGGACAAAAAGTCTCTTTCTGTCTTATGAAATGAAGGAAATGTTGAAACTAAACCCTTTCTACACGGAATCTACAGTACAGAGCCCTCACTATGCCACGAATAATATTGCGATAGCAGTTGATGATGATGGTCCATGTCGGCGTGCGAACAAAGTGATTTACATATCCTATTAATTATCTTCAACGGAAGTCCTAATCTTTAAACAACACAGTCACAAGCCAAGATACTAAATTTCTAATAACATAATTTAATTTTGCACATTTATGGAGATGATTTAAATCCAAAGCTTATTCAACCTAATGCAATAAGAATAAAATCTCGACAGAGGTACTGTTATTTTTATTGTCGTCGAAGACAATTGGATTTCCTGGAAATTTTCATTAGGGTTGTTATGACTAGACTCATCCTAAAAAAGAGTAAAAATTCATTTTCTCGTTTCCTGTAATGATTTAGTACACGTATTAGTAATTTTTTTATTATTTGTTGACGATGATAGTGAAAAGCATTTTTCCTGAAGGTATAATTTCATGATGGGTAAGGTATCTAAAAAGGTATAGAAAAAAGGGAAATAGACATGGGTCGGTGTGTGCACATGACTGGTGTGTCCTAAGTGACGACCGTTGAATATTATGGATAATTTTCTCGATAGATTGGTTTAGAGTGTGTGATGTACATTTAAAAGAGTGGACGTGATATGATAATATGTGATCTGTCATGTTATGAAAGTGATTTAGAGAAGGATGAATGTTCCGAGTGTAATGTAATCTAATATTACGTATGCTACAGATGTTGTGTATACGGGTAATGTATACGAGGAACTCGTTCTCTTTGTCTACACATTAATTGCCATTACATGCTTAGCCAAGCATTTAGTATTTGGATATTATGTAATGAAAAGACTGAAGAAAATCTTTGCTCATCTCAACAGACACTCAACCGTATTAACTCACAGTGAACCTAGACAAACCGTAAATATTCCATTAGAAGCAGGCGCAGGCAATATTCATGGTGGTTCGTCGACTTGGATTAACTTTAAAAATCAACAGGCTTTTTCATCCATTGTCAACTTTCAATAGAATCTTTACGCCTTTCTTTGATTCCTGTTCAAGATTTTCAGACGGGTACCATATCGGAGACAGTTGTTTGTTACTAGAGTATTTTCTAGTGTAGGAGGAAACTGTTAGGGGTGGCGAAAAGTGTAATTTTATTAAATGCTTTTATTTAGGGTACGGGAAGCGATAAGGCTATGTGCTATCAGTCTTAATATATTCTCACTTATTGTCAGATGAGATGGAGCAGAGCTCAGATAGGCGAGGAAGATAAAATTCAATGTCTCTCTCGTCTGCTCATGAATTATCTTTTTCAACTTGAAATGCTTTAGCTCTGAGACCCTAACATTTTGTTGTCATTATGGATACTTGCATTCCATTAGACATTACATACATTAGCCTTAACTATGTACTCGTGTGATCTCAAGCTTTCCTGTCATTTTCATTCATGAACTGAACTAACTATATATAATATTATGTGTACTTGATGATGGATTGTTCTATATCACTCTCCGTTCTACATACTAAGATACAGAATTTTCATACAATGCACACTCACATGTATTTAGGTTCGTATTATTATCTACCTAAGTGGGTATTAACTATAATACTTTACGCTTAGGAAGATATCTATGGTCTGTTTAGCTTTCATAGGCAAGTAAATATGCTACGTATACATTAATAGGTGTATCGCTACTTCCAGTCTTAGCTATTAAATGTATATTAATCTTTCTAGCAATTTATTCTCTGTTACTTTCTACTCGCACATGTTCAAATGGGTTATTAAGAGAGAAATAGAGATAGTCTGTTCGGTCCTTATGCTTTCCTCTTCAAAGAATATTCTTTTTATTACTCCTGTTACGACGTTGAAAGAAATACATTGTAGTTAGCATTAAACGAACAGATATAACTCAAGAAAAAATGATATGCTTCATTAGCGAGACTGGGACGAACATCCTGTGATTTTTCACTTGTGAGTCTATGCAATCAACTCGAACATAAAAATACGTTCTGACCGCATGTACGAATATATATTAGTAAACACAAACGCAATATAGGTATCCATGTCTAATATCCATGGACTAGTAACTTTTTCAATAATTATGTGTACTATGAGTGTCTGCTCATCCAGTTAGTCACTTCAATTTACAGTTGACTAAATTACAGTAGTATATTTTCATATCACTGTGAATGAAAAAGTTATCTCGTACACAGTCTACTAGTATAACGATGTGAAGACACTGGCCAACATAAATAAATAAATTGTAAAGTTTACATGCAGCTCTATGATTTGCTAATTTTTGCATCCATTACAGTTTCATAGACTCATCTTCTACATATAAATCTTAATGAACGTGTACTTTAACTTGGATAAATACTCTGTGCTCATTTGTAGTTCTAAGATAAGAAATCTGACTTTAGTATTTTGTTTATGTTCACGGAGAGCATTAAATGTTACGTTTACATTCACACAATGCCTTTTGTCTTTCATGAATGCTTTCAATTTCGGTGTGTGTTTATGTTCCGCTCAAACATTCTCAATAGTTTGCTAGGCCTCGGTGCCTCCGTGCGTGACATGAAATCAAATGCATGCCTCAACTCAAGAAAATACTATGACATGATAACTCAGAACAGTGACCTATTTTATCTCTAATTGACTTGCTTATTCCACAGAAAAGCATCTGACAAGAAATAAGTATATTTTCGTTTTTGTAGCTGCTTTCTTTAAATAGGGTTGATGAACACTGCTAAATCGACGGTAACTAGGCTGTACACAACAAAAGACTTTTTTCATTTCGTTAGTGAAAGGATGTTTTGTGGGTGAGTTGCTATTTCTGAAATGTTTAAGGAAATAAATCTATTATATGCTTACATAAATATCACAAATAGTAAACTCTAAAGAAAAATATTGGGCAAAACGAGAAAATTTGCCTTTTATTTGTAATTCTGTTTTTCATTCTATGAAATTTAACATCGGCTCGTTCACTAGATTTCAAAATTACCATTTAACTCGCCAAAAATATATGAAAATGTGTGTGAATATACAGTTCTCTGCTACATAGGGTTTTCCTAAGTGCAGTAAATGCTTGTATTATCTCGTGAACAAAAACATTTCTTCATGGTGCATGTAGGTGGACATCGTAAACAGGGTTTAACATGATTTCTCATGAATGGCATTCTCAAAAATATACAACTATGCCTGTCGTCAGTTATACTATGTTACTTAAAACGCTTCACTCTAATACGATTTTACAGTTTGCTTGTAGTGATGACACATGTAGCTGAAAGAATAAGAATGCTTAGCTGCTACTGTGAATTATGGCTCCACAGATCTCTCACTCCTTGTCACTGATATTGTATTGGTCTGTATCTAAGTGGAAAAGAGCAAGACAATAATGTACTCTTATGACTAGGACTAGACTCAAGTATTAGGGCCTTTGAATTACAATAGCTTTATTTCGTTTCTTGGACGGGCGTCTGTCGGCTCCTTTACTGTATAATTGTTTACTTGTCGTTCTGTCTTCGGTAGAATTTCTACGACGTTTCTTTTTCTCATTTATACCGATATTATGTGCTGTAGGATTAAGTAGGTGCGTAGGTCTGTGAAGTTGAGAGCATTATAGCACATAGTGTTAAACGTTAAACCTATTACACCAAAGGGCAGTAATAATACCCATTAAAATTAGTGTTCCAATTCTCTTTCGGTCTGAAACCTTTGAATTTACAATATTCTTTTCATGGATGAATGTAATTTCTTAGACTGGCAAGTGGAGCTGCATGGGATTTCCTTTAAACATAAGCGGTTACACATTGTAAATAGGTAGTTGACTGACCTTACCAGAAAAGACTATTTATAAAAAGTGTCCAAATGGAAATATACATAAAACGATCATCTCATGAGAACACGCTAGAAAGATATGCCTCTGAAAATATAAATATTTTTATTGCTCCGTGAACTTTCTATATGGGGCAAGGGAACGATGGATGAGATAGTTTTGGGTTGCTCCAGCACATATTTATAAATAATTGTCAGCACATTGGTGAGGAATTTGTGTCTCATATGATATGTATTTGCAAATGTTCTTCATACTCAAGGACAACATTTTATGGTCGAAATAATTAAGAAATTAAATAAATTCAAATTTTATGATGCTGTAAATCTCAAGATAAATATAATAGTGCCAAGATGCAATAATGAATAATTATGCAATGCCATGTAAGTCTATGTGTACCCTCCCCGTACTGCTGTCCACTACTTTCATTATTAATTAATTTACAATGAAGGCCATGTAGGAAGTATGTATCTCACTTTACTCTTGATATTCAAGTCATACAGTAT
>JABASH010002623.1:0-19398 GCA_019776445.1 Tomocerus maximus | reverse complement strand
CCCAGAGACTTCATTCATATAAATTATCTTACCGACTCATCATTTTCAATTATCTTTTTCTATCTCTAAACACTAATATCACTGTATGTCTAAACACAGACGATCTTTTCATCCCTCCCTGTGAATAAGTAACATTGTCAAATCCGGTTTTGATATTTTTAAAACTCTATAATATTATCTCTAGAATAAACGGATAGGTTTTCATCATATGACTGGAATACATATATAAACTATGACTTATATATAAGTATTATAATGACAAATGTGATGGTGGTAATAATTAAAATGATGAAAATAATAAGTATCCTTGAATGAAACACACTGGAGGGAAGTTGACTGTTGTGACAAGTCTTTAGGTATATCTGTGTTGGAGTAACGACCAATAAAATGAAAGGGAGAGAGAGAAAGCACAAGTTTCTGTCCTCTTGAAATGACGACAGAACATAAAGGCATTAGATAGGAGAGTGGAGTCTAATAGAAATACAATGCATGTAAGCGGAGTGAGATAGTGGGTAAATAGGTAGAGATTCGAGCGGTACAGTGCAGATCTGGGTAGGAGTGACAGGAACAGGACGATAGTAGAAGCTGTTTAAAATTCGCAATGGTGCTCCTATCGTATTTGCTGTAAAATCGTAAGGTAAATAGTTGAAGGAGATTTTTCTAAATGCACAAGTGTCAGAGAAAGTCAAGTGAATTCTACAGAAGCGTAGAATGTATAAGTATAGCTACATCTGCGTGTACATTGAGTGTCATCCCAAGTCGCTTATGCAGGAAGCTGCGAAGAGTGTATATTGTAGTAAAAGAGTAAGTGTAACTGCATGGGATGAGACGGAGTGAGTTCTTTTCTCCCTCGTTGGAGGAATTGAAGCGAAGCAAAAGAATAAAAGCAAATCCTTCCGTCGGCTTCTCAAGGGATTCACCTTTCGTCTCATCCTGTCTCTTATAGAAAATAAATGGGAGAGCATGTCTGGGTAATGTGTCTATCTGTAGGGACATGTTGTACATAACTGAAATTATGTAGCTATATCCCTGGACTTACCTTTTGCGAAATGCTTTTATATGATTTTTATTCTCTGTATAAATGTGTTCTTTAGTACTGATGTGAATAGGGACGCAGTCTTTTCTCCTTAATGTATTACCACTATTTGTACATATATGTCATCCATTCAATACATAGTGATATGGTGATTTGGTTCTTTTGCTCCCGTCATGCATGTCTCAATCTTGTGGTGAGTAAATAGTTCATGAATTACATGGCTAGTTTATCTATACACAGATAAAAGCAGATTCTACGTCTGATAAATAAATCGGGAGCGGTCGAAAGTCGAAATTCTATCGGATCACACCGCACAAACTACGGACATTAACCTAATATATATCATTCTTGCATAACCCTAGCATACTTATACTTAGCCTATAGATTTCTGCACACAGAGCTAAGTACGTAGCTAATGCGCGGAATGTATTAGTGTATAAGTAGGGACGAGTACTTATAGAGAGTCTTTCCTTCGAACCGACTGAAGTAAGATGAGAGCTCTTTTCTTGTCTTGTCTCGTCTTGAGAAGACTTGAGTTGGGACTTCTCTTTCTGAGTGCATATATCGGTAAGCAGATTATGCTCTAAGCATTTTCTACTCTTGTTCCTAATTCTGAAGAAGACCCCAGGGAGGCTAAACTCAAGTCAGTCAAAAAGAAAAGAGACGGCAAGAATCTAAAGGAGACCGAGAAAAGTTATGCTCTTCGAGAACACACTGCATTTATTTGGACTCCACTATTCTTTACATACACATACTCTATAATATACTTTTATCTCCACACACACACGGACTATTATACCTAGATGACATCAGACAAATAATATAACTACCGTTTTAGACTTAGCATACATACTATTTTACATTCAAACATTCCAAAAGCATTTTCATGCTGTACTTTATTTTATTGTGAGTAGTTTAGTTATCGCGGATAGATAAGCACTGAGGACATTTAACAGGCCTTCCAGTTAGCCTTTAGTATCTCAAAGAATGTACACATTCTATGCACACAGCTTATTGATAAAGAGATACCAGTTTTTAAAATGAAATATTACATTTCTTCCATCGGAAACATGCAACCCTTTTCCTCATAGATCTCTCTCCTCCAATAAAATACACTTTCTGTGATCTTTTATTATTATTATTATTATTTATTTTTCAACAGACCAATCAGCTTCCAAATTTACATACATGGTAAATAAAATTGTAGCCCTGATCCAAACTTACAACAGGCTGTAAGGAAGGGAACTATAAATTAGAAATTAATTAAGAATTTAAAAAGTTAAAAACGGCTAGTCTACGCAGTAAAAAACATGTATATGTATTTAAATATCCAATGTATTACTTTTCTATACAGACAGCTTTTGTACTACAGAAATATATAAAGAATCAATACATCTTCTGTAAGTACATGTGAATTTTCATTTAACTGTAGGATAATCCTTATAATTTGGTACTAAACTTACATATGAGTATAATATTTTCAAAATAAGATATAATTCTAGTAGAATATGTTTGCTCTTATTTGTATGCTCTGTGTGATGTATTTGAATGATGAATTATAGATAACCTACTTATGTAATACGCCTTGGGTTTATCTCCAGCTTATTTCCAACGTACCAATATGCTATTTATATAAAAGTTAATAAATCTTAAGACTCTTTTTTGTAGAAAGGTTATTTTCTATGTTTTCCAGATATTAGACACAGGTAGTATATAAAACTGATCAAATTGCATTACATAGGTACATAAACGTTGCTCTACTCCACTTTGACATATTTACCTTCATTAATTTCAAAAGATGGTTCCTGCCTTGCTTACGTTTGTTGCTCCTTTCCTCATGCCCTTAAGATTACATCGCATATCTGAAGAAATAGAAATAGTATCTTAGTAGGCTTCTCTTTCACTGCATTCTTTGAAAGTGGAGCACATTTCAGTGGAATTAATGTTGCTGAGCGAAGTATTCAAAGGAAGATTAAGGTGGAAAACTCTATTTTCAGTTGTACATAGTGTTCTATGAATAAGTAAACTAACGACGGTTAATTGTCTAGTTTAAATCTACTCTGCATTCTCAAAAGAACCGGGGAAAGTAGGTGATGAGACGATGTGCTACCTTACAACATACCCTATTCCACTTCTAAACAACTAGATTACAAATGCAAAGACCTATTACTACCTAACATATGTACATTAGTATTTCATCTCTCGAGGTCTTATTTACTTTCCCTCACGTCTCCTAAATATCTTCACCCAGAAAAGACAGCTCTACATGAAACGACCTAACTGAATAAAGGCATGCTTGTGTATTTCACGGCTATGCATCGGCAAGTTGTAAAAAAGCATTCCTATGGGTTGTGTCCCAAACACCAATGACATTTTATGCCTTTTCTTTCAATTGTACAAGAATATTATTCAATAAGATTATTTTTTGGGTTAGAAAAATTAGTTTTTCATTTTTTTCACATGTGCCCACTAACATACTGCTACTTTGTAAACTATTATTTCACTACAAAATTTTTTCCTACTTATATGATGCAGAGATTCCATCTGCATTGAATTATAATGCAAAATAATTCATCGCTAAGTTTGGAAAATTATTGACGTTTGGGTAGATATACTATTGAATCGAGAAAGCGGGTATGTTTATTGTACCGGGTAGTTTGGCTACAATTTATTTACTTAAGTTGTGTTGTGTAGTAATAAAAGTTGCAAGAAAAATAGTCCAAGACTTGTTATGTTGTGTCTTGTATGTACATAAAAAAGAAAGCAGGTCGCTTTCTTATTAAAAAGCAGACATGCAGAAATTTTGGATTGAAAGTTGAATATTTTAAGAGTTTTTGCACATTTAAATGTTTTGTTTAATTTCTCCTGCTGACAAGGCAGGCAGAGAGTAGAATAGCAAATTCAGTTGGGTTTCCCCGCAATAAAACAACTTGAAAAGACTCGTGTACAAATAAGTATGTTGTACTAGTTGGGTGGAATGAGAAAACATTGAATATGCGTAGATGAAAAATAATTTCTTCTGCTCTGTTTAATAGAGAAATGAATTGGATAGCTGGCCTTGAGCTGGCCTGTGTGGCATTGTGCAAGAAGCTAGAGCTCCACAATGTGTCCATCTTGATACAAAATGATAGAGGTAGACAAGTTGTGGGTCTGAATGACAAAGTACAAGTCTGAGAAGGCAGCCGGCAATTGAAGTTAACTTATGCATGTGTTTTTCCGTGTTTCCTCTAGTGAGTTGTCAAAAGTTTTCAAGAGTCTTACTCGACTTGTGTGCCGAAAAGGAAAGGTAATCTCTCTAGCAGGAGAGTGAGTGTTACCTCGATTCGTGCGAAAGGGCTGGATGCTGGAATAGAAGATGAGTTCCGTCCTCTTTCCCTTGCCCTCTCCCATTAAATGAAGGATTTCATTCAACTCAAGTGAAAATGTGTGAAAAGCTCCATTGACACACAGCTCAGCCATATAAATGCTCCTTCTTTCTCCCCAATAATAATATATAACTACTATACTGCTATAAATCCTATAAACATATACTTATCCTAGTGGAGCACAACCGAATTCTCCCACAGATAAGCCCCGCTAAACATACAACTTCCCAGTCAACTAAACTAAAGGAAGGCACTAAAATAAGAAATCTCCAACTGATGTCTTGTCTTGTCTGGGCACAATGCACTAGCCCGACTTTTCTCAAGTAATCCAGTCAGTTGGAGATTGTAAGTCTCAACTCAACTGGCGATGAGTACTAGGATTCAATAGCCTCTCTAGACTTAACTCGCTTTATTCTTTATACCTGTCTTTATCTAATGCTATGAAAAATAGTTCACTTACTCTAAGAGAAACTCACAAATTTAACACTTCCTTCGGATTGAATTACTATAAATTCCTGTCCTATAGAAATTTCTACACCCAATGTTTGTACTACAACATATCATACTACTATAAACCTAAATAATTTCAATATTGTAATTTCGTTTGATATTCGAATTTTATTTTGATGGAAGTGTAACCATTTTTTCATGACATCAACATGATTTAGTTTTAAAAGTATATTGAATGTGCATTTATATTGAAGCTTATTGGTTTGCCAAATTAAATAGGAGAAACTTAGTGATAGTAGCATTATAACAGGTACCAGTGAGGGTCCTACACCTGAGCATGTGTATACGCATAGTAGATTTGTAATAGTAGGGTGGATTTATAAGAAGTGTGTTAATATCTGTATTGCATGTTAATAAACTAAAGAATGTAGTAGCAGTGTGGTGGTAATTTCCATAGAAGAAAGTTTGACATCTGTTACTGACAGATTCCTCCGATGGAAATTATTTTGAAGAAGAAGGTGCTGTCATTGCATTTTAATTAAGTCTGCTAACTCAACTCTGTAATTCATCCAACCAGATCCCCATCCACATGCAGATGAGCTTCCTATACCCATCAACTCTATAGCAGCACATTCTACATACAGAATAGTCGTCTACAGAATTTATACTCACCCAACTATAGCACTCGACTAATGCCTTTCTCCCTATTACAAGCTGAAGAACATCTTCACTTTCTATTTATATTCTAGTGCATTGCTTTCTTGGTTCACTTGTTTCGACTACTCGTCCTTCTGTGCTCTGTTGCTCGAATCAACTGAATTACGTCTACGTGCATCCTTTTCTCCACTAGACTACCGATAAGGACAAGTATCTGTGATAGATGTCCATCCATATAAGGCTCTAAACCTATGTTAGTTAACACCTACCATATTCTGAGTGTACCAAAAGCCCATTATAGGTGAACTACTTAGCTGTTGTTTAAGTACATACATACATACATGTAGGTATTGGTGGCTCCCACTCTCTAAGTACAGTGGGATCCCTCCTTGCGATTAGTGCGAGGAAGACAACCCGAGAATTACTACGTTGGATTAACATGTGAAAGGAATAAGATTCTCTTTTCTCTTAAAGTTTTTGATGAGCTATATAGATAAGTACTTAAGTACTTATAAACACACTCCTCCTATCTGTCCTCGTTCAGACACTCTCCCTATGAACACTGCACTTTCTGCTATACTCAGAAATCAATTCATTTTTACTCATTTTCTTCCAATATATTTACGACCAGTTGGATTTCGTAGACAGCACTTTCCGAAAGATTAGCACACATAAACATTTCGGTTCTTAACTTCAACTGAAATGTTAGTAGAATGGCAAGCAGATTCCCAATTCAAAGCTTAGCGACTTGGGTTGCTTACTTCAGTTATCAAATCCAATTCAATAGGCATTGCGGCAAAATTGCTACCATTACATTACTCGAACGAATGATAAAACATCAGTGACCTACCTGGAGCAGTAAAATCTATCAACATAACAGGAAATTGTGTTTTCTAAAGATAAAGATCACCACGATTTTCATTTATTAGAACATTTGCCTATCATAATATTCATTACTTAATAATATATTTCTGGGCAAATAATGGCAATATCAAAGACGTGTAGAGAGGGTCTGACGTCAGCCCCCAGCGTAATTCAAGAAAAGACAGATTTTTTTCTCAAAATGCCAAAAAAAAATTGTGATTGTCATGTGAATTTAAAATTTTAGCCTCCCTAAGCGAAAAAAAACTCGGTTCTACTTATATATAGGTAAATATTATGTGCTTGGACAACAGTAATCAGTAAACCAAATGAACTTTAGCCTAATGTGTCTTTCAGTCCATTCTTCGTCCACATAGATATTATGTAATTACTAACACTGAAACTGCAGAATAACCTACGTATTATCATTACCAACAATTAAAACATGATGAAATATTTGATTACAAGTAGTGTAAATTGTAAATTACTAACTTTGAATGTCAAGTTTTATATTATGTATTCTAGTACTGAATAAGCTTTTGTTGGAGCTCATAATGCGAGAGTGGAGCTGGAGATATACTCGTGCTGATACTTAAAAGGTGGCATAACGAGCATTTCCTATGTGATGACTGATGAGTGTAAGTTTGTATAAACGAGAATAGATATTTGGTGGTGATTTTTTGGTTTTGAATGTTTGCAGGTTTTGTTGATAAATGTAAATGAAAATTGTAGAGAGTGGTAGGGGAAACAAGAGTAGGAAGCGGGAGAATGGTTGGAATGGGCTGTAGATTTGAGATTGTCGTGATGATACTCGAGTTGACTTGAAGTGATGACACAACAAGGTTCACTTGGGCTGATGCGTCTCTTCACTTTCTTGAGATTCAATGGTCCGGCGGAGTCAAGTCTTGGCTTGGTGTTTCCTTGTTCATTCGAGTTGAGTATAAGTCTGCATATAATTCTTCTGCATTTCAAGTCGTTATGTTGAGGTGAACTGAACTGAAGTTAAGCGAAGTGAAGTTAACTGACTGTCTATGCCGAGGCAGTAGGTATAGGGAGCGAGGTGGCTACAAAAGCAGTTAGCCAGAGGAAGGGATCCCATAATATCAGTTGAGGCAGTTGAGTTGGTTCACTCACATTCACATCAGAAGAGTTGAGTTACAAACTTTGTGCGGTCTTGGCTCCGGAAACCAGCTTAAATTTTCAACCGTTTCCTCTTCATGTCTTATTCAGCAAATTTATGCCGGCACAAAGTACTCTTCTGTAGTTTTCTACTTAAACTAAGTCCGCCCTTTCTCCACCGACCAACAGTGCCGTGCCGACTGGAATTCGCATCTTTACTGCTCCTATTACTATTCTTGCTACTTACTCACATCAAGAAACCAAAGCAAAGTCTGTAAATACTCAGAGTAACAATATCCAAGGTTTCCAGACGTATCTTTCGCATCTAGTATGTAAAATATAACTAATCGTACGTAAGTAAGTGTATTTACGGACAGGACGTTACGACTAACTGCTAACCATCATATCAAGTATCTCTATGTCCCTCGAAACAGTTCAACTCCTACTAACTCAAGTCACTATCAACTTTTACTTGAATACTTTATCTCCATACTAACTAATGTAACTACCTACTAAATATATGGATCTAGGTATAATTACATTCAACCTTAGATATTCCAGCGCTATGCCTCTACAGAATCTCTCTAATGAAATGAAGGTAGTTCTATAGGTATACATTTTATCCATAACATAACTAGCTGCACTTTCTAACAACATTTGCACTCTAAAATCCGTCACAATTAATTCCCTCCACGGTTTTCCAAGATTCTCTTACTTATACTACACAGATAATACATTTCCCCAAATACATACTCTGCATTATAAGAGTTGCCCCTACCTAAACTTTTTAAATGCATGTATACTCATTGATGTTGTGAATTGCGTAGGATTATATTTAGTCATTGAATGTATATGTATGTGTGCCTTATTCCCACCGACCAATCCTTACGTGTCTTTCACGCTCTGTCAACTCTATTAAGTTAACGTACATTAACTTTAATCCCGTCACCAAACACTCACGCTACATTTTTCAACGATCCATGCAGTCTTGCATTTACTGAGAAAATGTTCATATGTGTGTATATCAGGGCTGCACGGTGATTTTATTTTATTTCTTCCTTGTCCCAGATTTTAAGGAAAGCAAAAAAAAACAGTTCTAATGCCAGAACCATTAGTGTACGCCGTACGCACACTGTGATATATATTTAACATGTTTATGTAACTCTTCCACTACCTCCGCTCCTGTCTCTATTCATTATTTGTTAAGAGAAAGTAAAACTAAATAGAAATATTTGGGAACATCATAAAGCACAAAGTAAGTCTAATAACGTCAACATTTATTTGTCTACTCTGTGCAAAAACACCAACAAATTTATGTAAGTGAATTAAACAGAATGTCTACAGACGAAAAGTGGATTTCTCGACAGATTTTCTAACTGCCATAAGCTCACTGACATTGGGAAAGCAATGCTTTTGATTTATGTGGGTAAACCGGTGAAAGGTTTATTTGTCAAAAAGGAGCTCACTTACGAAGCATTATATTACAGTTACAACACATCAAATCATTTTAGCAAGCATGTATAGGTACACAAAGCAAAGCACTTTCTAAATCCACGAAAGAAGAAAGTAGAAAACCTAAACAGTCTCAATGCATATAAATTTCTAGCTCAGACTCCCTAAAATAGTCCAGTCATGGAGAAAAGGTGGAGGCAGAAAGTATAATATTTATGCAAGATATCAGTCAAGGGAGAAGAAGCAAAGCATATTAAATTACGTACCATTAAGGCATCCATTCCACAGTACAATTTATTCTTTTGATGGACATAAAGTGAGCCGGAGTGACAGGAAGACAACATCAATCCATATGCTCCTGCCTTTACGTCAACTCCTACGGAATTTCTCCATGAGTAATATTCCTGTCAAAAATGCTAAGTAACCTGTCCTGTCTCTGCAATACTCAGAGTGTTGCTTACACCATTCTTGTCAGGAAATATGAAATCCATCCAGCATCCCACATTCATATTAACTTTATTTTACAGCCAAATACTCACCTTACCCACTGCTCCATTTAGTATAACAATCATTATTTTTTGCAGTTCCTCCATATGCACCGACAAATATATTGTCAGTAAAAACTCCACGCACCACTAGAATCCCTTTTCAGAACCTTTTCATCCTTACATTTCTTAGCATTACGTATAATACAAAGTGAACTTTTTGTAGAAAACTAATGTCATCTTTTATTCATTTACTGATTTCGTCTTGGCATGCTTTCCATACCACCTATACAAGCACATATCAACATAATATATATTTATTCCCTTCCTGTACCATTAATCTATTTGAATAGTGGAGACTGAAACGCTAAGTACTATCTTCTGCAATATCCTGGGCACTATCTATGTGTTCTGTAGACAATTAGATTAAAAATATACGTAAGTATGTAATGCACTCGTAAGAAAAGAAGACAGTCGGAATCACTTAGTGGCTATGCAGCATAATGTACAGAGTACTACTGCTAAAAAAGTATTTAAAACTTACCCCATAAAACTGAAATTCCTAACGTCAAGAGAAGACAATAGGACACATGACATAAACAGAGTGGAAATGCCTTCACATTTAACTTAAAATCAACTCAAGTCATGAACCATTTATTTGACTCAAGTATTTCGTAAATGGATGGAATGGCTGGGAAACAAATTATATTTTTCCCATTAGGGATTCTTCAACTCTATAATAATACTATTCCTTATAACTTCAAAGAATGTACCAATAACATGAAAACGGAAAATACTAACTTTTGACTACATTATCTCGACATTTACATAATATCATGTGCAAAAAAGTTAAGAGTAAGAGCATATGCATTTGAAACACAGTCACGTCATGACCGTAGTAATCTCATCAAAATATTCACGTTCGCAATAAATGCTCATTCACACTGGCGACATAAGTACAACCTTATGTCTTTGCTACCTATCAATAGAAATAAGAGAACTAACTTGCTATCATTATAGAACTAACTACGATCTACTTAGATGACAAGTATAATACTTAAATCGGTTCCATTCTTAAAATACTTAAAAACAAGCTTATTAAACATATTTAGGTTTCGCATTCGACATTGGGAGTACTTGTGTTTAAATATAAGTAGTACTATTACTAATTAACCTAGCCTTATATTACTGTCATTACTCTACCATTCCCATTGTGATAGAATAGAAGTGTGCCTAACCCCAAGGGAATGCCTAGTAAAATAATGTTATGATTTTTCCACCGCAAAATGTCGATTATTTTACTCTGTGCACTTTTAGGATCTACTATACTCTACACAGTTAATATAGTCGATGTACCCTATCATACAATTAATATAGTCACTATACACCTTCAAAAGATTGAATCAGATATATATGAAGTTGAAAATTTCTCGCAGCATTCCGTAAGTCAGACTTGACACTTTGGTTCATTTTTGCGAAAAGAAAGTGTTCGATTAAGGAATGAAAGCATGTAAACAGAGCATGACAAGCGACCACTTAGACTTGTGTTCCATTCTGTAGAGTGTGGGTGGAATGTATATCGTTGTAATTCAGCTTCACAGATGAATATTTTTACAGAAACTACTACATTAGAAACCCGTGGATAATCAAAAAATTGTGCGAAAGCAGTTGCAAATATTCCTACTGTTCTGAAACATTTTTCAATATTTATCTGATTCAATAGCTTTTGCGGCTATTAAATGAGTTCGTATAACAAAGGATGACTTAAAATTAAAAATGGAAAATATTAATATGGTAAAAAGAAGTGCAAATTGTAAATCTATTATTTTGCTAAAGTTTGTTTTTCACCATGAAATAATTTTTGGTGTGTGGTCAAGTTGACAAAATTTTCATCATGTCAAGTGTATTTCTTTTGTTTGTGAGTGTAATTGAATTAGTAGTAAATAAATACTAAACTAAATATTTGGAAACTGATTAATTGGTAAAGATGGAGAGATATACAATTTCGGTTGTGAGAGATGAGTGATTCCTGATTCCAGAAGTGACTGAAAGTAGAACATGTATTGAGTATATAAAAGAAAGGGGGGTTGAAGAAGTCTAAAGCGAAGTCTAAGAAAAGAAAGCGAAGGAAGCAAATGTGAAAGCGAAGCCAAAAGGAATGAAAAGCAAGTTTTAGATCTTACCACATTGAATGAAGCGAAAGGAAAGGAAGCCAGAGCCAGCTGTCTGTCATTCTGATTCTTAGCCGTGGAAAAGGGGATTGAATGAAAAGGAGCAAAATAGTCTCAGTGGACTGGAACTGTGATGGGATTTGGATGTGTTCTCTTGTGTTGAGTTTCTGAGGACGAAGAGCAACGGACTGGAGAGCATGTACAAGTAGATGGTGGAAAGAACTAGCGAGACGAAAAGCATAGCGTCCCACTCTGTCCTGGTCTGAATAAAAGTAAGTACAAAGATCCAATCCTCCTGAATGTATCTTAGTCTTTTATAATATTATGTAGATACTTTTTGCTAATACGGGTAGTAAGGAGTTGGCTATAATAATGCAGTACCACTTAGAGTAGAGAAAAGGGAAGTAGGGACGGCGTGAAGTGAGTTTAGTAAATGAAAACGGAAAAGAGGTGAGAGAGCTGAGAAAATGACTGAAAAAGTGCCAAGTGAGAAAAACCGCGAAGAAAAGGGAAAGACAGGGAGAGAACGAACGAATGTCAGTGAGTAAAAGAAAGAAAAGAGACGGGGCAGAACACGAATGGGGAAAACGAATGCTTTCAAATATGCACCACTCCTACATAAATATAGACGACCATATGAACATATATTATTATACTCCCCAACTGCTAGCATTTCTTCGCCAACACATACATGAATGCATTGCGAAGAATGTTTAGTAGTTTAGAAGACCAAAAAAACGAGAAGGAAAATGCTACTATATTATCCAATGTGTTTGTAATATTATATATTGAACAAAAACGAGCTAGATGCCTGCAGAACCCCAACCAAGCGAAACCAAACCAAAGGAAGCCATTGTTGGGATAGAGGAGAGAGCTGTTGAGAACCAAATGGTGTAAATTGAAACGAATTGCATTGCATCTCATGCATACAAGGCGTTCAAGGCCGATCTAACTCAACTTTCTTCCGAGCTACTACATAATACTCCGTTATGATCTACTAGTTGAATTCCAAGAACTGGGTGAGCCTTCTTCATTTTACATCCGCCAACCTATATCACCATTCACATGGTACTCAAACAAAAGATTTACCAAGCTAATCCACATTTTCTTGCAAATATCTTTGTTTTTCCTTACCGTGAACAGGTCCACCTTGCTTTATCTAAAAGATTACAAAAATGTACTTGCTATGTACTTGGATAAATCAACTCATTGCCTTCTACTACAGTATTTTTCTCAGATCTGATTAAACTCACTAACCATTTACATTCTTCTTCTCAAATAATGACATAGTAATTACATAAATACCTATCCAACATATTGGATGTATTTATTTTCTGCCTTTTCCTGTGAAATTCATTGGAACTGTAGTGATCTATATCAAATAATGAAATAATAAATCTCTTAAAAAATGCAAATGTTCTGCCCATTGGTTGTCTACAATTTATTTGCAAATCATACGATATGGTACCTTAAGCTGACCAAAGTAAAATAAGAACGAGAGTTAACAGTCTTTAGCAAGGTACCTATAATAAATATACTTTAACGTGTATATTTAATTAAGATTGTGAAGGAATGTGAAAACTAAGTCTGTAGTAGAAAACTAATGAGTAAAATACCGTGAAGTTTGAGTAAATGCTATATTTATGGTGGAAGTGTAGTTTCTTAGACCAGTTTACCGTATAGGCACTGCACTCACTACCATATCAAAGAAGGTTCTGATTTTATTAAACTATTATTACAGATGTACTTTGACCTAGATATGAAATTCATCTCTCGCATCAATGATTTAGTATTAGATTGAACCGAATCATGATTCAGGACATGTAATGTAATTTTATCCAATAGTATCAACATGATTATTGATTTTAAAAGAGTTAATCTGTTTTCCGTAGGAAAGTTGCAAGGGTATTCTCCAAATCCGCACCAATACGGCCTCAAGTTTTGTATTTGAATTGGCTTCGTTAATTTTCTTTTCGCTTGACAAATAACTGAAGTGGGGAAGCACCAAAGTAAGTAATTGTATTAAGACACAAAACGAAGCAAATAGTAAAGTAGAATTAGACAAGAGTTTTAGAGCAGAGCAAACTCTGCCAAATTTGGCTCGGTGTCCTATTGTGAGTGATATTTCCGTCAAACCCTTAAATTCATACTCTTCCCAATCTCTTGACTTGATTTTATTTGTAATTGGTAATGTAAATTAAGGCGACAAAATGAGTCTTCCTCTTTTCAGTGCTTACTTTATCATTCCTTCCTGAGTAATCCAGGCCGGGATCACCAAACTTTGGATTCTTTTCCATTCAGCATGGAATTGAATGGCTTTAGAAGCCGTTTTAGAGTGGCAGACAGACGAACGAACGCATAAATATTAGCTCCAGGTTCTAGATTATGCCATCACTTCATTCTCCTCTTTCCATTCACTCCAGAGTTTCTGTTTTGATAAAGTCTCTTTTCATATATACACACTGTACTGCTGTATCTGCTAACATACGTGAATACCTCCACATATACTGTGGTTTAGATTGAAAACCATGATATATGTTTCAGTCTTATTTATTCGATTGCTGATTGCATCGTTGACTTTTATAAACTGGGTGAGATAGAGACCAACTCATTGAGGTATATTTATCTAGTACCAGCTCTCAGTTACCAATTGATGGCAAGGAGAGGTTATTATAGCAAAAACGAATTTATCCAAACCTAGATCTCCCAGAGATTCTGGGTTTGATTAAGTAGGCACTATATAAATACACAGGTTATATATTTACTTCCAATTCCAGCAACACTCTTCCTCCCTCGCTCGTCCTGTGCTTCGTCTGCTGTGCAATGCAAACTTGGAAGCTTTAATTTTGGGAGACTGATTGTGAGTACTAACTAAAGTAGGATTGCTTGTGTTATATATCGTTGCTTGAAAAAATAACATCTCTCCAGGATTCGCTCGTACGTGAATTTTTAACGAGCATAACATTTTCTCAGTGAAAATTTTTCTTCTGCACACGATCATTCAATCGGAATGATCAGCAATGCTAATGATTGAAACTTTCATGACGAAATACGGCATATTTTAGGGGATAACACTCATTTCAACAAGAAAACTGTACCCAAATGCATTTCTGTGAATTGTCATCATTTTCTAATGTAAATATTCTTCTTATGGTTCATATACATATACCAAGTGTACATATACTTAATAAGTCTATGATATCATATATTTTATGACGAATGTGTCCCAAGGATGGAGTACCTTTACCTTTACAAAATTGTAACGCTATCACAGAAGGAAAATAAATTGTGATAACGGACTGTTAATTATTAATTAGAAATCTGGTTTTAGTAGATGATAATTAATGAGGATGTAGGTATTGCACTCGTTTTTCAGCATTAAAAACATTTTCCTGAAAAGTGAACGTATTTGGCAGGAATATCGTCGGTACTCTTATCTGCTGTAAGAATTCAAGCATTTTTTGCATCTATTTCAATAGTTTTATTTAGCACGCATAAATCAAAATGATACTAAAAGATACATCAATAAATATTTATAGAAATGCTTATAGAAACAAGAAGTTTAATTAAAATAGAGTGTAGAAGGTGGAAAACAGTGCGAACATGATTATATATGTCAAGTTAATCAACTGCACACTTGAAGCTCCACTTGTATCTGGTTTTTCTGGATAAAACAGACTGAGGTCCAATTTTCTTGAAGCTTCTGTGCACTTCACTCTGAAATATTCAGAAAAATGATATAAATACCAGTGAAGATTTCAGTAAACTGGATTCTGATTTTTGTGCAACTTACTTATTAGTTTCGATCTTAAATACATTTGACGAAGTTTCTTCGAGATCGCTGTTATCACAAATAATATCTCCAAGAGTTCTTTTCCTCAAGGCTTGTAATTGTGGTTGGGAAAAACTTCCGCTTTGACCACTATGTGTGAAAAAGAATCTGTCTCCGTCTTTCAAGTTTTGGAATTGAATTCCCTATTTGTAATTACAAATTTTGATTTTAGAAAATATACTTCAAACAGATTAACAGATATATCAGAGCTTCGCTTACCATAAGACAAGCGAATGTTGCTCCAGATTGGCCACCTGATACTACATCTTCCACAAGTGCCCCAGTGTATAAATCAATATCGGATACACCGCCGACGTATACATTTTTCAATTTTTCCCAATCTTGAGCGTTAATATTGGAGGGAGGCGTTTCGAAATTTGTTAATGCCGGTAATTCACAATATTGTCGAAATACATTGTAACCTGGAGTTCCATGGTCCCTTCCTCTCTAAACAAGGATTTTATTACATTTAATACACACACATGTAAGGATGATGTTTTTGATTTTTGTCCATACAAGATGTGGACTAAGCATACCTGAATATTTCTTGCAGCAAGATCACTGCCATAATTATTAGCGCGGTTTCTGAACAAATAGTTAGTCAAATCTTCTGAAAATTCACCATCATAAGATTGGGAGGCCTGACTAATCAATCCTCCTAATATTTTATCGTATCCCCGAGTTTCATTGACAATCTACATTGGAACAGTACATCGTTATTACAAGTCGTTCTAAATAGATTAAATACATAGATACAACATTGTACTGCTCAGAATTTGTTAATACCGGCTCAGAATTGAAGTAATGTTCTCTGACATGATAACCGCCTTCCAAAGATCCATTGATAAGAAACTTTATTAGTCCATTGACCATTGTGTGACCAAACCGATAAGCGGCAACTGCAAATGAATTAAAAATTGATGGATCCACCATGGGATTGTACGTTGTGAAGGCGGATTGCGCTGGCAAAGTCAACTTATATTTCTCCATTAGCTCGGGCCCCAAAATAACGGGTAAAAACTCATTATAAGCCACTTGCTGCAACTCAGCTATGATGATCCTCCTGAAAATGAAATGGCATATTGATAGATAAGGTGACATCTTAGGTCGAGAAATCCGCTATCAAAATAGCCAGAAGATAAGCTTCCCGATGAACAATGGCAACTCTAACTAATTCAAAAACAAATCTCCATCTTACCGGGTTTCCTGAAATATTTGTTCGTTAGTCCAAGCTGTATTTCTTGTAAAGTCTGCTGCGATTCTGTTGTGCTCCCTGTGAAATACTGTGGCACATAATAGAAAACACTTGTATTCTCAAAGGTTAAAATATTGCGTTACAGATTTCTGTAAAATCATTTCACTTACAAGTGTGCATTACTGCAAGTCCTGGCATTTCGTCTGATCTGACATCACCGGCTTTTGTACGTCCTGGAGTTTTTACAGCGGGATCTACATCCGATGTCCATGGTAGAAAGCCTTTATGTACACTGTTCTCTTCCAAGCGACCTAAGATTAGGAACATTGAATGAACCATTCTCATTGCTGATTTTACCTGATTTGACATGTTTCAAAATACAAACATGAATCCACATTCACTGAAGAGATCTACATACCCCCATCGAATTCTCTCAACTGTTTCATGATGTGTTTGTCGGAGCCATAAACTTGAGAACCATCTATGAAGGCAGTAATAGCATTCATTTGCTGGCGAATAGCATTAGTCTCTGTGATCAGAAAAGTTAACATTGCCTTTTATTATTCAATGCTCCATGTGAAACCTACTGTTTTATTTTAATTCATACGTGTTGGACAGAAGGGTATTGAACGGGTGAAGTCCAAGCAGGTGACAGTGCGATTTATACTGTAGAATGGATCGTCAGGAGCGATTTTTATTACAAAACATTCTTCCGGCCTGTTTTCTTCTGCCATGCCACAACATCCCAAACCTGTGCAAATAAGTTGAAAATGAGTCATCGGTTAGCAGTTGCAAACTGAATTTATTTACAACGAACATTAAAACTAGTTACCTCCTTCCGGTGTCAGTGTGATATCATGATCTAAGAATTGACCAAACTGTGGAACCATGTGTGTAATAGATGAATCGGGTTTATCGGCAGTATAGTTGTGAATTTGCAGCGATATATCTCTTGCATTTGGTAAAGTTGAAATTATACCCCCTCGAGGTTGATTATTTCCTACGTACTCAACTAATTCTGAAGAATCAGCGCGAGCTAATCTCTTGAATTGAATGTTTGCAGCTCCCCATCTTTGTTGGGTTGCTTCCAAATGATTGCATGTTCCATCAATCGTTCTGTATTTACTTTCAGCATTACAGGTAAGTGTGTCTGCTTGGCATTCTCCCGGTGCCTGTTTAGCTAATAACTTCAGGGCTTCCTGTTTATCCATATTGTGTCTAGCAAAACAATTAATCGATTATACCAATTATCTCATCACAGCTGTAATCATTGAAAGTCACAAATCAAAATGCATCTACATTAGCGTTACCAATGCCTTTATACTAGTACATACATATCTATAAGATCAAACAAGCAAGAAGAAATACACATTGTTGGATGAAATGTGTTACACATAATGTAGCAGTTTATCAATTTATTATTTCAGAAATTAGATCCAATTTACTGGTTAGCTCCTGAAAAATTATCAGGTAACTTGCAGACTTATAATATATAACTTACCTTGTTGTAAGAATATCCAGAGCTGAGGAGAAGATAGTACTAATTTCGCCGACTTTATCCGCAAAAGGAGTTGATTTGGCCCCACGTACTTTAGATTGTGCCCCAAGTATTGTAGCTTCTAGCATTTTCGCTTTATATTTTTCCGAAGATTCCTTAATTCAGAATTAGTTTCCCAGAAAATTACATAATGCATACTTAATCTGCACTACAGGTGCAAATGTATTTATACTTTATATGTACTATCGGGGCATATTAATACCTTTATGGCAGATGCTACTAAATCATCATTTGTCTCTTGTGCCCAAGCTAGAGCACAAAGTGACATAACAATCGCCAGTTTAGCAAACCTGGAAAAATAAGAGTTTAAATCAGACAATTAAATATTTTCTCACTATTAAGTACACAAAGTATGTCTTTATTAGAAACTAATGCAACAAGAAAACTATTTCCAAAACCTCATAATGAAGCTTTTCTGTAGATAAAACTGTTCTTATTTATTCTTTAATATGCGTTTACTCTAAACGCTTGTAAATCAGTGTGCAATGGTAATCTCCAGCATCCAGTCTCAAACTAAACTGAAATCATTCAGACCTGCTAATTAATTATATCATCGGTTTTCAGTTGGAAACGTTGAAACACGTAAAGCATATGTTAATACTATGTTCACATCTGTCTGTAATAAGTGATAAGGGCTCTCTTCCCAACAGCTTGCTTCATCGTTTGAAGAACCAATGCAAACAATTGCTAATGGTACCAACTTAATTTTATTTGCGCAACCACTGTAACTGATATCTTCATCTGCTTATATTTTATTGTATATTGGCTCATTTACTATATTGATAAGAATACCTAACCACTATTACATGTGCATTAACGCATTTGAATAGTACCTAAATTGAAGCTTCGAGATATTTAATAAATCCCATTTTTATGTATTGCCTATTTGTGGAAGTACCTTGGACTTTTTAGATTATTTAGTAATTCCTATTAATGGACAAATAATACGCATGTAGTATTAGATTGTTATTATTTCCCCCACTGAAGTGTAGCACTAAAGATAAATCCGAAACGTCAAATACTGGTCAAGTTTATTAAAAATATTCATGGTGAGTTTTAATATGGGTAAGTGAGTTATCAGCATTGTTTAAACTGATTTGGATTAAGTGGGATTTAGATAAAAGAAATTGTAGAATGAGTGTTTTCCATAGCTAAGCATCCTAACCGGCTTGGTAAGAGCAACTCTGTTGTTTGTATTCCTAATAATATACCTTCAC
>JABASH010002622.1:0-19399 GCA_019776445.1 Tomocerus maximus | reverse complement strand
TTTTCCATCCTTATGGGACGTATATGTATATTGTATACACATGTTGTATTGTAGTAATATTGGGTTTGACTCCATAAATGAGGAAAATTCAATGCCTACGGGGGTGCATTTGAGACAATCGTTTTCTTTAATGGTACTAATAGAGGGTGTTGACCTTTAGATATTTAATGTCAAAATAATAACAAGCTAAAGATGTATTATTTTTTGTAATCACATCATCCCTTGAAATGATTGCTTGTGATGCGAGTGCTTGCTGTACATAGAGAGAGCAGTCAGTAGCCAGATACAACTATATACTTAATAATGTATCAAATGGAATCTATACCAACGTATGTTTTTGAACATTATGAATAAGTAACATTAAGTACCAACCTATTAAGAAATCATGTGAAAGCGTAAAGATTTATGATTCTTTACTGGAACTCGTTGAAAGTACTAAAAATTCCACTCCAGCTGTGATTTACTATTTTAATAGCTATATTTCATGGTTTTATTTGTTCAAACTATCATAAAGGAAAGTTGGGGCAAAGGGAATCCGGATGGCTTTCTAAGAATGTGTACCATTCAATATATACCTTAGCGTATTAAAACTTCCCCATGTTGAGGTTAACCAATTACCATGTATAAGAAAATACGTAAAAGCACTTGTCATACACTAGCATTAAAGGGAACATCATTTTTTATTTCCTATAAACAAAATGAATGCTGCTCATGATACTCCATCCAATTTTAGTTCCGTTGTTATCACATACGTAGATAGCATAGCAATTATTGGAAGCTTGGTATTGATTTGTACGTAGTACAATACAAAGACCATAATTCTCGATTGTTAGTCACAATAAAAGAGTTTGTTCATGTGTTTAAATGTTTTAACGTTGTAGTAGTAGTATTAAGTTTTGTACTTATCGTAACCATTAAATACGGGTGCTTAAAACAAAACACCACAAGCAATCTCTGAAATGATAGTTAGGAAGGATGGGATGATTTAAACACGAAAACAAACAACCCTGCTCTTGCACCCCTCATTCGGTATGGAATTATTTAGAGAAGAAAGAATGACGAGATTGAGTAGACTGTGGCCAACTGTTGTCTCGTTCTCATCATATATTATGTAGTACAAGGTACGTAGTTTGCAAATGCATTCTTTTACGTCTTGTACTATAGAGATACGTAAATCCATTATATCACGAATGCTCTATAACCACACAATCCTTGTATGTTTTTTAAAATCATTCGGCTGTATAAGGACAAAATGCGTTATTATTGAATACCAATATATATTAATAAGGTTTCGTTTAAATACGGTTTTACACATTCCTATGTCAGTTTTTAATTGTTTATACAGCTATACTTTCATCATAATTAAGCATATTTACAGCAGAAACAGATTTAAGTATATTGTGTACCTTTTTTATATAGAGAAATGATATTGAATTTGCTCTTGATCATATTATTTATTATTTCAAGGGCACATTTAAGAAGAGAAACCTACACTACTAGTTACAACCTAGCCTTGAGCTAGAGAGAGAAGTGTTGAAATATGTAAAATTACAGCTCTTGCACACTGACACGAAGTCCATTCCATTCTCCATCACAGAAAATGCTGGCGTGATTATATAGAAGATGTATGTCATCAATAGTTTTTTTAGTATAGTGTAAATAAATATTGACCCAAGAAGTAATAAGCTCTCGTTTAGCGATTAGCTTAAGTATATCAAGACGATTGGACTTATTTATTGTAAGAACTGAAGGCGATAAAAGGAGGAGGTGAGTTAGAATCGGGAATTTGTGGTGCATGGCACGAATCGTCAGTGGTCTTTCTTGCATGGAAGGGTCTTCCAAGTATCTGCGTTGCGTATTTAGTTTGTTGCAGTTAAACTAAACCCCCCGATTCTATTGTTTTACGAGTGAGTGTTATGTTATAATGCCCGGGTCTATTTTTGTACAGATGAGTAGGAAATAGAAGTAAAATGGAATTAGGACAGGACACCATTGCATTGTGGTCCTTCTCTCTGTCTGTCGAGTGTGCAAAGCGTGATCAGATCTACGATGGTTCGCTGCACTGGTTCTGTCGGCACTATCAACGCACCATGGTTGACTGATTGTAAGCCAAGGAACAAAGACCGGACGGAACAAACCGTGACGATCTGTCGAGTCCACAATGAGCCACTAAAAGAACACTGCAAATAATGGTCTAGCAGAAAGACGAATCCATGCAAAATTAATATACAGATACTACTTGTGCTGATACCACGAAGCGTTTTACCCACCTTTTCTTCCGAATATGACGAAATCCTCGTTACCTTGGACAATTTTCACAAAATTATGTCTTCCCATAAACGTAACTTAGTGAATTTGTGTCTCGATATTTTATGGCACTGTTTTCATAGCTATAAAAATTCCGATTTGATTGAAACTTATTCAAATTCCACATGAAGGAATATGTTCTTAAATCGTATTTCGTCAATAAATATATTAAATGTGCCGTTGAAAATCAAATTGAAAACATTGTTGACAAGTAGGCAATTTTTTCAGCTAAATTATTTGATTTACAAATCAATCTCATAGAGGAATTGTGCCAACACAAATAGCAAAAATTTTTGATTCAGAGCATCGTTTTTCTCAGCTAGGAATTGTAGCATCAAAATATTATGCTGTCTGTAAATTCTATCGATGGAAAATGTCCTCCCTATGGTACAAAATAGTCTTAGTATTTTAATATAGCTACCTATAATGCCATTATACATTATAGTTGTTATAAAAGTCAGTGCAGACATCCATCGCATGTCCATCTATTTGGAAAGAGAGAGACATCAAAACAGAAGTGTCAAGTAATCCTGTGTTAATTGGATGATCAAATCAGCAGCAGTGCGTCCACGCTGACGACGACTCCTCCGCTCACATCACTTTACTCATTTTATATTTGTCTGTCTGCATCAGCACTCTACGGACTACCATTATTCAGTCCTCCACGTTGGTGTCCTACATTACATATCTAAATTTATAACAAATTGCTTTGGAAAATTTCATACATGCTGAAATTGTGAATGCTACACACCGTCATAATATTGGGGCGTTTTAGAATTTGCGTCGTGGACGTGAATGTAACGTTTTTCCATTGAATGGGATATAATATAAGTATACAAGATTGGTATGCACTTCCATGTTAATCACGTATAATATTATGAACGACTCTTTCAATAATGAAAATATCCAAGTGTAGAGATGCGAAGGCGGCCCTACGGCCCTAGTGCTTGTCGCCAGTATCCATCAGCATGTGGTGAATTGAGTTTTTAGCAGTATCCGCCTTCACAACGATCACATATTATGATATGCAGATTTGTAATGTAGCTCGGAATTTCTGCAGCGACAATTATGGAATACCAGAAGTGTATTTTGTAGTGAATCAGTGTCGGTAGATTCTCGTTTGCCTGTCTCTTTAAAATTACGAGAGTGTCTATCTGTAGGCAAATAGATAATTACTTTCAACCAAAATTAAATTGTTTTTCCGCCAACCACAAAAACATCACTGGAATTTGCAGTTACCAGACACCTTTCAATGGATCCTACTAATTTTGGGGCCTTAGAACGTACAGTAACTCCACCACAGTAACGTAATTGCTACAATGCTTTGGTTGCATCGGTTTGTTCATAGTAGAGATATGTTCTCAAAGGACTTTCCGTCAACCAAAACTGCACATGTTCGACTAACCCTCCTCATATTAGATAAATCGTCGATATAAAATTCAACCTCTTGGGTTATTGTTGAAAAATGTTGGTGCAGTACATTTTAATTTTTCCTAATCAAATGGCTATAGTACCAATGCAATAATATTATTATTTCCAAGAGTCATGCTTCTTAATCGTGATATGACTATTTGGTTAGCAGAGCAATTAGATCTTATATACTAAAATGATATTTTGTCTGCGTTATCTCATCAGAGTAGTTGATTCACTTAAAATAAATTTATAGATACAGTAGGCATAGGTATTATATAAATGTTACTATAAATAATATTTTGTATGTGATGCTGTGCAAGTAGAACAGAGTGTGTAGGTAACAAGAAATACCTGTGTGTGATAATAGCAGGAAATAATACGTACATAAAGGTGGATTGGGCTGAATGCTAAGCTGGGGATGTAGGGAGCATTGTAGATGAAATGGAATGAGGACATAAATAAATAAAATATACAGAGAGATGAGCATAAGGATCAAATGGCACGGGGAAAGAGACGGATGTGTCTCGGACAAAAAGAGGGAAGGACACGGGTAGTTTGTTTATCTTGTGTTTGTGCACTGAATCTGTTATCTCTGTTTCCATCTCTTTCTCCGATGCATGTCCATGGAGTGAGACGACGAAGGTAGGCGAAGTGCCCGGCTAATAATGTCTTCAGTATCCGAGTATCCGAGTCGAGTGGAGGAAGATCATGGAAGATGTGATATTATGGTGGTTTTGATTTGGAGTGACTCGTCGGCCGGCATGCGGAGAGCATTGATATTTTTGTTATGTTTGCTTAGGTTTGACTTATCGTTAGGAAGCTGCCAGCTCAGTGGAACTGAACTCACTGAACATCCGACCGACCGACCCGAGCGACCGTCGTCCTCCGTCTCATGTTGATCGTCCTGGTGGACTCCAGTGCGGAGTTATGAGCTTTATTGAGGAGATTATGTTTTCGGAAGACCACGGACATGCATAGCTGTATCTCTCTGTTTCCCTCCTTGGACTGGACACTACTACCAGTACCTACTAAATACAAGATGCGGGGTACTTGCCCCACTCTCTGCATAGACATTTTTGTAGACGTGGCCTTACTAGCCATTAGTTTCTATTTACAGATATTATGTGTATACAAGTATTAAGTATACAAGTATGAAGTATATGTATACAAGTATTATTTAAGTATATGTATACAAGTACTATTTAAGTATATGTATACAAGTATTAAGTGCGTGGCCACATAAAGCCAAGTTTTGGAGAAAGCGGTGAAAGAATGTAGGTAAGAGTGTCTATCCGTGTACATAGCTGATTCTGGAGAGGCTGGATCTGTTCATCCCGTCTCACTCCACTAGAGCCGACTGACTTGAGCCGGGAGAACTGGAGAGAAGATGAGAGACAACGAGATCGGGATGTGAATGGGATGACCCAGTTGAGCCAGGGATTTGTCAGGTGCTTGTTAGCGACCCGTACACGTCTACCTAAGCCCTCCCTTGTGTTTGCGGCTCATCCATTTGTCATAGACTTTTTGGTTCGTCTCTGTCTCTATCTCCCATCTGTTTAGATCTATACGCTCACACGTACTATTTAGTGTAATTCCATACTTGGGCACGAAACCGAGGAGAGTGTAAGTAGCTAAGAATACACTGCCCTTTCTTCCCCGCCTATCTCTACATCCTCCACTCTCATCTCCACACAAAACTAAACCTAACCTAACTTATCTAGCGTAATTCTAACAAAAGTCCACATAGTGCCACTTGAACCAATGTATCAGCCCATCCTTCCTCCATCTGTCTATCTGTGACTGTCTCTGACGAAAAGAGGAACGAACAACCACTCCAACTTTTGTCTATATCCACACAACTTTATACTACTACTTACACTACACACAAAAGGTACACACAGATTCCTCCACTTCACTTAAACTGCCGTATGTACTTTACGTTTTACCTACCTTTCTACACCAATCTATGCACAGGGTAGCTAACATCTTTTCTCCCCCTAAATACTATAGCACCACATCTACACACCAAAATAATTTTATAATTAACCATTTTGCATTGTAGCTTTATTTCATTTAGGAATCAAAATTCTACGAGTAGATTTTCCATAGACGCATTTAGTGTCAGCAAAAATTAAGAAGAGTTTAGTTTTCTCAAGGGAATAGGGAGGGAAAGGAATTCCCATTTGTAACCCTGTACAAACATCATGCCTTCAAAACATATGTACTACAACTTTACAAATTGTAAAATCTTCTCAACTATCTGTACGCAGACCTTTGGTGTAATACGAAGAGATAGTAAGTACGTCTTACTACGGAAACGAAATAGAAGTCACATGGTAATCTTTGTCCCGTACACACTTTGCAATTTAAAAGTAGCATATCCGTCCATGTAAGAGTACACTAGATAGTACAAGTCAGGTAGGTTATATATTTACATATACGATGTCTTAAGATGTGTCTACACGTAGTGTCTATATACCTATGCATTGTAGATAAAGTTCTATTAGGTTGAGGGAGCATTACGGTGGAAGTAGTGGAGAGATTGAGTAGAAGGTAGTCTTGTGTCTCCGACTCCAAATAGGCCTAACATAGTCAGTCTAACATAATATGGAGCAGATACTCAGAGATAGATGTAGGGAGGAATAAATGGAAGATGGTATAGCGGGGCAGATGGAGTTAGACTCCGTCAAGTGCAAATGGTAAAGTTAAGAGATAGATATCAGCGAAAAAGGGCAAGTGAAGGAAAGCCAGGAGAAAATACGGGAGATTGTGGGCCATGCTCATCCTCATCTGAGGATCTGATAGATGGGCGCGTTGACGGCTTGGGTGATTGCCTCGTTACCGGGGATATCGAACTCAATCCCGGACGCTTAGCTTCTCGCTGGATGCACACCTGAACCTCGCCCTAATGGTTTGCATGCTGACAGATGGTCCTCTTCTCTTTCCCTACTTTCTCCCACACGATCTCTTTCCGCAGATATATTTCTCACATTCTTAGAGAAATGTCTTTCGGCTCCTATTTGTACATATTATTATAGAGGACCTTCATGGTCCTCTGCTACAGACATTCAATGTCTCACAAACGACCATGGACCATTTCTCCCTTTTATTTCCACAAGTTTACATTTGAGCCGTCCAACTCCAGAAAACTCCTCTCACTCAGTGCAGTTCACTGCAAATCTCACTTGTACTTTCCACAATACTTATCAACTTATACTTATCATCACTATTTTCACCATTTGTTCCCTTCTATACTCTTTATACTGCATTAGCAGAAAGAACTTTTCAAACATTATCTCTCCTATCTCCACTACAACATTTGCTTTGTTAGTACACAACCATTCTCCACTACATAGGTATCTCCACCGCATCTTAATATGTAGTATTGGGGAAAAGATACACTTAATCTTTAGCCTAGTTTCCATATCCAACCAACTTCATATATTGTTATGTGCACTGGCCACAAGAAGTCAGACAAAAGACAACCCACTCATTCACATTATTCCACCAACTTCCAACACCTTACACATTCCCCTCTCCATCTTTATCGTTTCAATCAAAACATTCCCTCTTCGCCCCTTTCAAATCCTATGTCTCAAACTCAAGATGAGAAAAAAATCCATTTGCTATTACCGAAACACACTATTGCTCCTCAATTCGTTCAATTCTCAGAATCACTGTATTTGCAATTGCCTTGTCCATCCTATCTGCACAAGTGATAGTGAGCAGATGCATATACCTTAATAAATATGTAGGTCCCTGCTAGCACTTATAGATAACTTCTACGGGCACAATCGTGTCTTGTGAATATGTTACCAGAAATAACTTGCGAAAGTAAATATATTAAGCTTATTACGTATTTTCATTGCTGCATTGTACCACAAACTCCTTGCTGAGTCTAGTAAAAGAAAGTAGACTGCAACTCCAAATGTCCTTTTGCATCCAGTGATGCTCTGTTAGTTCCTCTCGGGATCGTATTGTATGACTGCTTATTGACTAGTGGATATACCAAATCCGATGAGATCGGATTGAAAGAGCTTATGTTACAAATACAAGTGAACAACTATAATATTCTCTTCTCCGATCCACAATCCACAAGATGTCTTTGCTTTAATGTCTATTTTATCGGCTCTGCTCTTACTTGCCAAAGAATTTGTGAATACAAATACAAAAGCTGTTTGATCGCTTTGCGATTTGCTCACACCTTTTTCATATTGCAACGCATTCAGGCATCATACTAAATTATCTACACCTAGGAGATCAAAGACAAAAGATGTTTTTAGAAGTCGTAGTTATGCATATTTTACAACTGAATGCCCAACTTTTTTACAGTTAAAGTTTTATAATGTCAAAACAAGTGTGATATGAAATATAAATTCAGAATACTGATATTGTTCAGCAAATTCAGAGTTCACTTATTAAAAGACGCTACGAAAAATGAACGCTTAAATCTGCTTCATTTTAGATATTTACTAAAACTTGCTTAAAGAGTGTATATCAAGACGGTTTTTAATTGGTTAGCTGCCACTAGAATACCGAGACAATTTCTATATCCTATAAAGACTGGGCTCGTGTATCTAAGTGGAACCCATAAATAACAGTCACGAAGAATGCCGGAGGAACATTAAACATTCAGTTTCCTTGATGATTCAATTAGTGCATTAACAAGGGGTTGTCATTTTCATTGGAGACAGAAATATTCTAATTTGTGGATTTGGTTAATTTACAAGCAAATTAGGCGCACTATTGGATCAGTAATAGGTCATTGGAGGCCTAAAGGCATCCCTACTCAAGTGCACTTCACTTTTGAATTGATTAAACACTCACAGATAATACGTTATTCCAATCGTCGTGTGTGGCATGTCACCACTTACGACCGGGTGGAAACTGCTCAATGTGAAGTGTTTTCAAAATTAGCTTTAATCTCTATGCATATTTATAGGCATTTCTCTAAATAGGAAATTGTACCTGCGGCAACAGAACAAAATAGCTACCTAATATGTTATTAGCATGGCTGCACCACTGTCTACTATGAAAATGGCCACAGAAACGCCATTTCCAGATATACTTGAAAGCATATCCAAGTGGATATACACAGACGCATTAGAAAGAAAGGGCGATAAAACACATCATAATAAGTCGGGATGCAAGTTTCGTATTAACACAAAATAACCTTTTCGAGCATTCCCCATTCGGTACTTGAGAAACGCAGAAAAACTATTCAACATTCCCAGCCAGGCATTTTGTGCAGCATTACGATGCCTACTTTTCAACTCTGCGAGCATTGCATCTGCCTCTATCTGTACTTATAAAAGAAAAAGCTAAGTGGACAGATGGGATTGAACACTCCAATAAGTGACTCTTTAACTGTGCTCAAAAGGACCGTTTGTTGATGATGATTGTGTGAATTAGTCGGCAAAGCTTATCTTCTCCTAGGACCTAATACTCCTAATATTGGCACTCAAATTACTTTTCTCTGTCATACGCATAGCTCCTAATATCTTATTCCGCAAATATCTCTGGCAGCTTACGTTATTTAATCTTGTGCAAATATTTATGCTTAAACAGCTCGAGAATTAAGATCTAAGATAGTACTTTCTTAGCTAAGTAGAATAAATATAAAAAAACTCAAAATAAATATGCTGTATGTTATATTGCTTTTGTAAAATAATTTGTGTGACTTAGAACAATTTTGCTAAACTGAAAATTGGAAATCCAAAACAAATTTTCCAATTAATATTAGAATTTTGTCTGTAATGTTTCGCAGTGTTATACTATAAAGACATAAAAATGCATCACAGTCTCCGCAACATTTTGCAAAAAGGTGAAGGTGATATCTCTAGCGACAGCCCAAAGTTTAGATGCATCCAGGCAGAAATTATATTGAAGCGGGTAGAAAGTAGTGAGGATGAGTAGTATAATATTATGCAATCTTATTTCATTGGATATTATATAGGAAGAAGTACGTGCAAGTTCCACGGAGAAAAGTTGTGGTAAGTGGAAGAAGACTTGTAAAGTAAAATGCATAAAGTAAGACATGTGTATAAATATGTTCTGGGTTTTACAAGAATATTGACACTCCCGCTTGTCTCAAGTCAACTCATGTTCACCGGTATAACTATACAAATAGCGGGGAGCGGGTGCTAACATAATATTGTAATAAGTCTTTACTAAGTGGAAAGGTAAAGCGAGGGTAAGAGTGAAATGGCATGACATTGGCCTAAAGTGCTTCTAAAAGATGAGCAAATGCAAAGCTACTTTTCAACAATACTTACGGTTAGTTTCATATCTGCTCTATGCACACAATATTGTGTATCGAGAAGACAAAAGGAAATTGCATGGGTTAAATAGGGTTCCCAGACTTTTAAGAAAATGTACAGGAAGACTCCGGTGACAAGTGAAGACAAGTTAGTGGAGAATTCAGTTCAGCTCAGAATTTAGCGAAAAATCTCGGGACATTTTTGAGTCTTATATCATGGAATGATTTCGGCGTAAGACGGGAGGAAAGTTGGTTATAATGTTGTATTATCGTCAGAGGCCACTTATCTGCTATCCTTATAGGATTTACTCTGTGGGTAGTAGAGCAGTGTGACATTGTGATCTGTGTAAAGTAAACGTGCTGGATAGATTCCGTCCGTGTGGACCCAGGATAGTCTTCCGTAAGAAACCAAAAGAAGCCACTCACAGGACTTATGTAGGACCAACACTGGCACTCACTCATATCAAGGGGCCTATTCCCGCTAATAGAATGGGACTTTGGGACTAAAGTAGGATCAAGATCAACTATACGCATATCTGCAGTCGGATGAATGAAATAAGTGTCTATTTATCTGATCTTCGCTTAACTATTATAGTACTATACTTATACCAGCTAAGACATATAAGATCCTAATAGGACTCCACTAACTATCTCTCCGTAGTGTGCGGAGTCATTGGGATTGTTATATAATATATACTTTATAGCAGAAGAGCATATAGACGTACTATTACAGATACTACGCAGTCAGGACAAAAAGAGTTTAGTTAGAGACAGGTTGTTGAAGTCAAGTATACGTAGTAAATATATGTAAGTAGTATTATTTAAGAGGAGTGAAAAAAGAGTTTACTTGGTCTACTCTACTGGGTTGACTGTGAGTGGAGTTGGATGTCTAACAAGGTTGAGAAAACGGGAAGAAACAAATTCGCAACTGACGGAGTGATATGATAGGATAGGAGATTTTACAAGCAACTACTACCCATTAGATAGAAGATTCCGTGGTCTGAGTACGCATACACTTGCTTAGAGCGTGTCTGACTATAAAGTAGTGTGTATTAAGTAGCAGGTTGTTCCTATGTCGGTAAGTATGTGGATAAAGTGTGAATTTGGGGAGAAAATAGAAGTAAAAGCTGGAAAAACTATAAGAAAGGAGAATAGAAAGTGAGCCGTGTTCCTGGAAGCCGCTCATGCTTGGCTTACCACTAAAACCTGCCGTCACTTGATATTCATGAAACGAATTGAATAACTAAGCTCAGCCGCTACCTATTATCAACTTATCCCATAAAGGCTCCACACATACCACCACCAATCTTCTTAGATCACATAACACACGAATATAATAGAATATTGTACATACACGGGTATGATAGACAAAGAGATATTCTTATTATGAATCTGCCTCAAGTCCCTTCCTATGCTACTATACTCAACCCTCTCCAGCACACTTATAGGAGATAGAACTACACTCAAACGGCCATGCAAATACTATCTCATATTCTTAAACCTTTCGCTACATCTCACTCATCTCGGATTTCCTTACAAATTAAATGGCTCCATTGCAATTTTCACAATCCTCTCCCTATATTCTTAACGATTAGCTACTCGTCTCCAGCGCACCTTCCCACCCACCATCAGACAACACACACCACTCAACCGAAATTTTCTACCACTACACTCATCAATCTATTTTTCGTCCTGCCTTTCGCTATAATCTTATAGTTCACCATGCAAATTCATGTAACATGTGGATTTTCCACTGATAATTTCATTATTAATTACTAGCATAACGACAATTATACAGTTGTTTTTGAACCAGTAATTACTAATTGTAGAAAATTATGTGACGCCCATTTCTCTTGAAATGCCCAGGAAATGCTTTAATGAGGAGGCACACAATGAGATCATCTCTTCTTTACCAATAACCTTTGAATCCTTTTGTTGTAATATAGTTGAATATTTGCCGTCACACTGTTTAAAGACGTCAGTAGCACTTTAGCCGTATCGACCAAAAGGATACACATGCTACATACTCAAACAATGCAGGGATAAACTGCTGTCTGGAAGCACAACATAAAATCAAATAGAGACTCTAAAGGATTATGAATAGGAATTCATGTGAAGAGTGTATTTAACTTGGCAATTACTTTTACTTATACATGATTCGGAAATGCGGCCTAATACATAAACTATTTAACGGTGTATATTTAATTTCGCTATTGAATTTCTCCGTAATGTGGAATGGATAGGCGAAACTAATGAGTTAAGTAGTTGGTGGGTAATTTAGTAATCCATTCGAGTTAACTTATGTCGCTATTTAGATTGGAATTTAATGGCGTTCAATGAGATTTGCTGTCGTAGGGTGCTAAAAGGCATTATAATAATCGTTTGATACGGCCTGACCTGCCCTTACTCCACAAAATCATAGGAGCTGAAGAATATGGTCAAAGGAAGGAGAGTACAAATGAAATGGCAACATAAAGGTGCAGCGATAGCTAAACGTGCAAGTTAGTGTGAGAAGAGGTAGAAAGTACATAAGTTCTCTCTGTGTAAGTGTAACTCTCCTTTAGTTTACAAGACACATAAATGCCCTCATCAATTGTCTCGAATGGAACCCAAATGTTCCCATTTAAAAACAATCCCATGATTTATGAACAATAGCCACCAAATGTCAACAGGGACTCCTGCTACATACATAGAGATCTCCATATAGTCGTCATATGATGTGCATGGTGATCTATATAGCTCTGTATAGGCATAGGCTATTATTATATAGAACAGGAAGAAATAAGAGGAAGAGATGGAGAATCTCAGTTTCCGAGTAGTACTAAAGTCAAGTCAGGCAGAGTCGACTACTCGGAGAGTTTCAACATGTTCCTCTTTCAACCCAGACAGAGGATAGTGTGATTGTGCTAGAAAATCCTAAAGGATACATGGGGAAGAATAACAAACTGAGGGAAGAAAGCTGAGGCTGAACTCAACTCAAGCTATCATACCATATGCTACCATTCGAATAAGATTTTTTTCTTCCTCCTCTATCTGACGTATCAATCCAATTCACTTCCACAAATATCTACGCAGACTTACTCCCAGGATAGCCAATCTATATCAGCAATCCATGGCTAGATACTTCAAAAAATAACGCCCATAGGTAAATAAATTTTATTTAGATTATGCATTGAAGACAATTCGTATTAATCATTTACGATCTATTAATAAAATGAGTAAGAAACATACACATATATTAAAAAGATAGAACGGATAGTAGTGCATCCAGTTCAAATCAGCAGAAACATTACTCTAAGAGTTATTAGCAAGAGTTAGATAGTAGGAGCCACATGAGATGTAGTTTGAGTACCTAGAATAGAGCATTACATTACTCGACGCCTATTTTCTCCAAAGCTACTATAAAAGTAAACCTCTAACAACCCATTCTCTCTGAATGGGAGCTAAACCTTTGAATCGTTTTCCTTTTCCCCGCGTAGGTTTCTAGCAGCCCTTCTATATACTGATTTTCATTTGACTCAGCCAACTCAACAACACATTATTCTCATTCACAATCCCATTACATATATTATCATATTCTACCGTTATTGTAATCGTATTGCTCATATATTACCTAAATGTTTTTCATTATGCATTATTGTTATTATTATTGTTACAGATGCTCCTCTATTACTAAAACAGTTCACTCATCCCCCTGTTCGCACTTAATACTAAGACATAAATCGACATTCACACATACTTTACTTTACTACTTCTCTATTCATGCCTTCTATAAGTACATCCATTGAAACTTTATAATGGTAGGCAACTATGGGAAATTTGGGGCTGTATATGAATAAAGAGATTTCAAAGTTAGAAGTGAACTGGTTACAATACTTTGCATAATAGACTAACGCCTGGTTACAACCCTTGATTAGGTACTTCTTCCACTAAACAATATTAGTTTACATAAAACATCTTCATTAAACAGGTACGAAAGCTTTAACACGCTAGAAAATTTCATTTGTTACTTATTGACAGGTTTCATAGCCATTAGTATGTTAATAGACTTTTTTAACTCCGTTTATCGGACTTAAAAAACTTAGAACCAAAAAATATAGGCTTAGTGAAAAATATCTGACTAGGTACCTCCAAATTATCTGGGTGTGCACTATGCTCATAGTGTACACAGGAACAATAAACGCCGTTAACACAGTATTTTTAATGTACCTATTTAACTTAATAAAGCTAAAAGTGGAACTACAGTCGCATTTTGTTTTTAGTTGAAGTAATAGTAATAAATATTTATAATGGAGCTAAAGATGGCTATATTATTTGAATTTGAACCACAGAAAGTCATTTAATCCGGAGTAATTTTATCCCAATGGAAAGTTATATATGAGTAATGCCGAGAATAGGGAATTAGGACAGAAAGTGGGAAGTGTGCTCCTTGTCATTTAATAAATAAATGCCCAGAGCTAATTTAATTGTCTGCCTTTCAGATAAGAGGGAGAAATTTCGTTGAGCATCGAGGGGGATGTTGTAAAAATCCATTATTAGTTAGATAGAAAGGTTAAAGTAATCTTTATTATTAGAATGACAGTAAATCTCAAGTGCTTAGAACATAGTGAGCGGTAAAGCATTTGCGTTTACAGGTCGGGCAGAAACTCATTACTGTGGTTGAGGTATTAAATATTTCCCTGCCAGCAATGTTCACTCATTCTCAATTACTGATGGTGAAATGTTCTACGTCCTGTACTTCCCCTTCCAAGAATGTACAGGTGATTTTATAAAGCTATACCAACATTCTCCTCTTCATTTGTGACGGCAAAAGTTGTCAATTTTCAAATTAAACAGAAAGGTCTTTATCATGCCCCTCTAAATAATGGAAATTTTTTAGTTATTTTGCAATAGTTTGAAGTGAAATAATACAGATACGTTATTTAATAACTATTCACAGAATACCACTATTTAATAGCGTTTTGAATTTTTCAAAGTTCGTAAAAGATTTTCATTTAATTTTAGTATTTTTTTAGTTAGAACTAGATAAAGGTGCTAAATACCATTTTTCAGACATTTTATATACATATAAAATGTGTGTTTAGCACTGGCCGTTAGTGATGCATAGTTCAAAAAAGGAATTCCTATGTAAGGACTGTGAGAGTGAAATGGAAATGGCGATGGAGGATGGGAGGAGAGGAATAAGAGAGATGAAAAGGGGAATAATCAAGAGTTTATAAGAAAAGAAAATACTTGAGAATTGAAAAGAGTGCGATGAGTTGAATGTTTGGGTAAAACTAAAACAATGTTGGTTTAGGAGAAGATGAATTAGACGGAGAAAGCAAAGTCAGCATGGTAGGCGTAGTCAAAGTCGGTAAATAAGGAATAAGAGGTTCACGCTGACTGACTGAGAGGTAAATAGTGAGCACCGCTCAACAAAATGCATCTAGAGCAGGAAAGGAAATGAATTACACACATAATAGACAAATATATTATGGTCTGAGAACATTGGAATTAGTATTTGGTGGATGTAGTGGAGGTTGTTGTGTGCGGGGGAAGTATGCAGATAATAGAATAGACGCGTTTGAGTCTTGACTCACTGGCTGAATTGAGAGAAGGAATAGTCGAGGATGTTGGATGGAGAAGATGCCAAAGGGATGAGACGGGAGGAAGAATTCCATCAGATCAGATTATTCACAATATCACGAATTCCTTTCCACTGCCTCCTTCTTCTCAAGAGAATCTTTACACATTTATTAGATATACAAGCCAGATACATGCATTAAAATACTTAAAACATAATGGCAAGGATGAGTCGAGTTCTCCTCTTAAAGAAACAACTGCGCTTTTACTATCTGCCATACACTACTGGCAATATTATTACTACCTCTTATGCCGTCCTGCTATAATATGTCTATAGGGCTGAAAACATTGTTTTACTGCTTAAGGCTGACTTAGCCCTCTCAAATATTCTAATGACAAATGTTTTTCAAATCCTATTAAAGAACCTTTTTTGGTCAAATTAAATAAAACTCTAATTTTGGTAGAATCCTTTAGAAAACCGAATTTTATACTACGGAATAGACATTATGTCAATAAATATAAAATATTTGGAGTCTATTTCAAATATATCGTCCCATGACAATTATATAAATATTACACAGTTTTGAATTAAACTACAACGTCAATAACGTGTGAGAAATCTAATGAAATTAATTATGGATGCCTACAATATTTACATGTTTCTGTAGCAATAGAGAAAATTTCGTCCATAAATTCCCCTCTTCAGAGGATAAAGCCATCCTTAATTGTATGTACTGCTCTACTAGTGAATTGAAGTCAAGGAATTTATATGGTCGAAAAGAGTGTATTGTATGCTTAGTTATATAATCTAAGTTTGTGTAAGCAGTGAGTAGAGTCAAGTCGGAGTCGAGTCAGAAAAGTAACCAGGCATTCGACATTCTAGTTCAATAGAAATAGAGAGTTTCGGAGAACAGCACTTGTACAATATGCACTTGACTTAAGTAGTCGCCGTATTGTACTACTGATGTGGGTATGTATAGTGGCTTGTAGCAGTGTTGGCAATATTTATCTACAGACGGAGATAAGTATAACTAGTTCGTTTATTCGAGGAACTGCTCTTTAACGGAGGCACAGTTGTTCGGTATATCCATTATGGATGTCTTACATCCTACAATTACTTACTATTTCTTGTCTAGCTGCACACATCACATTATAATAATACAATATTATTTCTACTTACAGAGAAAATAGTGAAAACAGACAGACACTTCTTGTAGTTAATGCTAAACCGAGCTTCTTTCCCTCTATGTCGTATTTATGCTTTCCCTCCGCTTTCATTTCTTTCTTCCAGAGTGCAATCCAATTTAATTTAATGCAATCGTAAAATCCCAATAGACTTACGATATAAGATAGACGCTAAGTTTCCATTCCAGCTACGTTTGTTTACATTTTAGCGGCAGAAATCCGCGCGAAAAAAGCACCATGATGGGCACATAGTTCACCGGCCCATCATGTGCTTAATGGCTAATCATGGCTCATGATGAAATACAAAATGATTTTTGGCTCATTTTGGCTCAGGCCGTGGGCCCACCACTGGTACTGACCTGGTGGAGTGCAAGGACGTCTCACACTGCCATTTGGAGTCTTGATTGGGTGAAATGGCTCCTACACACGAGTGCTGGAGTTGTAAAAGTGACTAAAACACGGATAAAAAATGAACCAGCAACTATTACTGGGCGATCTAGCGGGTACTTCTTATATGTGCCACAAGGGTAGCTCAAACGCCTTGTTCTTTGCGGGGTTATAAATAAGCCACACAACTCTTACCAAAATGACTCATGATGACAGCCTTAGGTCACTCGGGCATATTAATTAACATAACAATACAAGTGTTGAGGGAGTTGGCAATGGGCCCGTAATATGGCCTGCACCCAGTACTATCACTCTGTAATGAGGCAGTACTCCCCATATAACATAAGTAGATACATGCCCATCACTGGTGCTTAGCAAAAAGGCATGCATTTAAACCAACGCGGGGATTTCTGCCACACCAAAAAACTTGTAACACGGAATGAATGTAAATCTCCACTCTACCCTATATACTACTATCTCTACTAACTACTAAAATCCCTAAACTGCTCTTTTATTGAAAATCTAAACGTCTTTATATTTTATCGACCTACCACTTTCATCTATTGTTTTCAACCTAGACCACCAGTCATACACGACTACCATGTAACTACACTCCGCACAATACCCGGATAAAGTTCTGACTGTTTATGTAGGCATCTGAAGTTGTGAATGCAAACAGTAGGAGAATTATGTTATTCAGCTACCCACTACTCTTTGATAGAAACACTACAAGTTTACTATCATCTTTACTCTATAGATATTATTATGAGTAGATGCTACTGTTACAGAACAAAACGTAATTTCTGCCGAATGTAGACATTTGTAACACAGTGCACATCATAAATACACTGCCACTTATAACCTACTTATTAAACTCTTTTATAAATTGATAACTATTATATCGGACTGTTAACAGCAAGAATAATAAATATATCTACAGAACACTGCAATGCATTACACTCTTGTAAAAGTGGGTTAAATATTAACAAAATTTAACTAATAACTGGAAGTATATTTAAATTGTCATCGAATTAGATAGAAAATGAACATGCCCAACAAAAACATTTCTTTCATTCCAATTCTTTAGTGGATTCAATATAATGGGTGTAGGTACGTATGGATTCTTTAGAACGTTTAGTTGTACATACTATTAGCTTTTAAATTCCCATCTGTCAAAAGAAAGAGAAGGAAAGGCGATAATAGAGAAGGAAAATTGTTTACGTTAGGTTAGATGAGGAACATGAGGAAGACCGCAAATGGTAGATGTTGAGTTTATACTCGCATGGTCGACATGGTTCAACTCAAGACGAGAATTGAACAATTCTTTCCCAGCATTGGATCATAATAAGTACAGAAGGATTGGCTTCACTGCCTTCTTTCATTTATATCTTCGTATTATATCCTTTTGCAATGCTGGCGTACAGATGAGACAGATGTAATATTATTGCATTCTATTTATGACTGAAAGCCATGCACGTATGTTCGTAAGTTTACATTACATCGAATTTTTCTATCAAACTTTCCCCTTTCCTTCCTACGTTGCTCTTTTTTACTTGTCTTTTATCATGTCTTGTCACCTCTTTCTTACAGTGAAAAATGTTCCCATATATTTGACTTGTCGCTTTCTTACAATTCCGTTTGAGCAACAAAATATGTCTTTATTTTATGAATGTCACATCCATATCACATACAACATACGAACATGCAATTGAATATAAGCAAAAAATGTTCAACACCCAAGCATTCGCAGTAATGCAGCATAAAAGTCGAGATCAGTTAAGTCAACAACTGAAACTGAACCAAAGCCTGACAAAAGCCCACTCTGTACTTCTAAAACATTGAACTGAGTTGAATAACTGCAAAATCTCTCGTCACATCCACATAACAAACGGACAAAAAACACTAAAATTCTCAAATTGTTTTCATTTCCTCATTCTATATGCACTTTTTGAGAACAAAACATCTTTAGTTCCGTCTCGGTAGGTACATGCAATATTTATTGCAGATTTTTTTAAAGGTTATTATATTCTGAAGTTTACACTACGAATACACTCACCCCAATCTTGTGGAAATGGATTTAAGAGTAAGACGCAAAGAATGAGATATATTCAAAAAATTCTTTAACTCTAAGGTTTAGAATACCTATTTGTTTTTATGACTACCTATATTGATTCAAACTTTTATTCTACGTATAAGTATGTTTTTGTCTATTGCGCTTAATTAACTGTAATCCATTACCAATGTACTAACTATTAATGTAGAAATAAAATCATTTGTACTAGATGT
>JABASH010002621.1:0-19400 GCA_019776445.1 Tomocerus maximus | reverse complement strand
TATTGTGGTCGAAGTGGTATTTAATATTTATTACTATTTGCTACCAATATATTAGAAGCGCTATCTACATTTTTTACAGTCAATTTATACCTTTGACTAACAAAATAAAGACAATAGCGCGCGGTATCTCAGTAACCTGTGGACCGATTTGCACCAAAATCAATAGGATTCGTCACAGGTACCTGATCAACATTTTTACCAAGTTTAGTTAAATTCTGTTACTGCCTTCGAAAGTTATCGTGGGTACGGACGAACAGACGGACGGACTGTGCGGTTCTATAAGCTCGCTTCCTCCGGCGAGCTAAAAAGGGGCATTTTAAAACAAATGTGTAATGCTGTACCTAATGGCGAGTCATCAGGATTGGATTGGAAAGTTAGAGAAAAGATTTTAAGATTTTGGCACTTGCTCAGTTTGTTAAACAATCAAAAAATTAGTTTGAGGTAGTTTTTAAAGTTTGTGAGTTCGGAGGAGGAAAGAGTACCTAATAAGCAGGAGTCGGAGTATTGGATCGGTGTAAGTGGAGACTAGAGACACACACTGTGAGACATGTTGTTCACAACTAGCAGCAAGATCATTTTTCAAGTTGGTGTTGTTGGGTCACGACGAAAGTCATTTCATTACAGATCTGACTATGAGTTGTGATGTTAGGTGAGTGCGCGGAGAAAGTGTAGTCGAAAGTTGGTACATTAAGAGGAGAGAGACAGGGAGGTTCTTCATGATACAGTTCCGTGTCTCTGACTCCTAGCTGTACTATTTTAGTGTCCCTTGTTTCATGTCAAAACAAAGTCCAATTTTTGACAAGGAAAAAGTTTCTAACAAGGCAATGATACACCAGACACCAAACGCAATGCTACACCATCCAGCCCCAACACATACGAACAAACTTTGTAAATTGCTACCCTTTTCTATTGCTCCAACTAGCAATACACAACTTTGTCATACATGAAGTTGACAATTTTCGACACGAAACGGAATACACTAGAAACTTGTGTCTTTCCCCTACGTATTACTAGCTTGTTATTTGAGTATATCTTGGCTACATTCATCCGCAGATAGCGATATAGAGTGTCATTTGTGAGATGCATAGCTCTAGTTTCAGCTTCTCGTCCATTTATTATCCAAAATATGTTTTGAAAATGATTGAGCGGGTGTGCACTAACATTATTTTACATGTTACAATAAAGATAGTGTAAATTGTGCGGTATAAATTTTGTAAAATGTACTTATTTGCTTCCGACTCGAAATTATGCCTTTACTATAAGAATGATGGAAAATTTAATTGCCATTAAATTTCTTGTAACTAATTTTTCTTGACTACAGTCATAAATTAAGTAAAATGGGTAGTCATAAATTATAATATATGAGTATATAAATTTTCGTGCTCTGTTTTTATTGCTAGAGTTTATTGATTGGAGAGAAAGCTGAAGGGAAGTGTGAGAATAATAAATTAGTTATTGGTAGATATGCACGGCAAACAACTGGTATAAATTATTAAAAAGAAGGATGGATGGTAGAACTCTGTGTATGTTGTCAGAGAAGCGTTTTATCAGGCCTGCCACTTATAATTATATGACATCAATAAATTCTTGAACAAAACATACGTCGGCCATTAAAGGGGTAGCTATCTAAAGTAGTAATCACATTTCACATGCAAGAATGAGCTCTTGTTCTATCAAAAACATTATGTTAGATCATTTCGGGTTTTGTCGTTTATCACCCTAACGCCTTGATTGTGCTTGGTTGTGAAGGAAGGTGAAGAGAGGAAATGGGAACAGAGTCCCCAATGCCAACTAAATTCAATGATGATAAAGGAGTGGTACTTATACGAATGCACTAAAATCCCGAATGGAAAGCTTTTAAATGGAAGCCATTTTACTAAACAGAAAGTAAGTGAAAGTGTGAACAAAGTTATGTCTGGCACATTGAAATTAGCTTCATTCATTTCCTAAGAATAAGAGATAATGAAAAGCAGTGAACCATGGCTTTCTCATAATCTCTATTCAATGCACAGAACCCCTAGCTACAGAGTCAACTATAATATCCAGTAGATAAGTTTCTATTACAGCATTATGAAATTCTTTCTGACTAAAGGACAAATGCTACAGGATATATCTGTACTTACTTAGAGAGGCATGTCATTGCTACCCTCTCAGAGCTAAGGCATCAGTGTTTTACTAGCCGCAGGCTATGGGTGAAATGGTATTTGGCTAAAATGATCTTTGCTGCCAGTGGCCAAAATAAAAACTAGACTAAGTATTAGCCACTAGACATTTCAGCCGGGTAAAATGGCTTAGCGACTGAGTAAAATGTAAAAAAGTCGGCTGAAATAAAACACTGAATCACCCGGCTAAACTACTACTGCAGAGTTTAACTTGAGAATATTTTCTGTCTTTTTCCCTCATTAGTGGCTCTATTGCCTATGAACTGGAGAAGTGAAAAGTTTCAACTAGATACTTTCCACTAAAGTAGAAAATGTCATTTGTTTATACTACAGATTCGGAGTCTGGTGATTCTAGTAGCTTAAAAGCAAAAACATTTTTGAAGATGGCCCTGTAGAAATTAGGGTAAAACTAGAGCATGACACAGTAAAAGGGAAACTAAATCACATAAGCAAGTAAATGACAAAAAATATGAGTAGGATTAACATAAATACATATTGTTTCTCGGAAGCATAAAACTTGGAAGTTAAATAGTTTTATGCACAAAGTATGTAGTTGACAAACAGTAGAAATAGCACGCTTGAGAAACTTTTCCCCGAAACCATTTCAGCACTTTTAGGGTACTTAGTAAAAAGTGAGATGAGTTGTTCTTGCCAAAGACGAATTTTTGCTTTCGGTAATTCCAAAGTTATAATTAAGGGTTTGTCGCCCAAATACTTAACACACATTGCGTTATTCTAGTGGGACAAAATATGAAATGACAAGACAGGAATTGGGCAGAATGAGTAGGCAGTGAGAACGGAAGCCTAGGAATATAAATTCAGTATTAACCGTTTTCTATTGGCGCGTAATTAAATGATTTTGTTAAGACATACGGTGCAAGTCCTAATTCGTTTCTTGTAATAATGATGGTCTTGTGAAAAGGTTAGTGTGGAGATGGTGGTCGTTAGATTTGTCAGAAAAGGGTTTTGGTGGCATTCCACAAACATATTTCATTAAAGTTTCCTTCGCCTCCTTGAAAACTTGGGGGAGTAAGCCATTTCTGACTGGCGTAACTAGCAGATATGCCTTAAACGGTGAGTTATCTAAACTACCTACTTCATAGCCACTAGAGTGGAATTCCATGGCTCCATGCTTCTGTAGCTACATACCACATGCAAGACAATTATGAGGATAAAGTAAGATAGTTTATAAGCCCAGAATCCATAACTGCGTGGCCACTCACTCCAACTATTAGGAGTCGAGGTAGCAAGAATTGCGAAAGTGAGTCAACTGAAGGCAACTCATGTGAAGAGACTAAAGTTCTAACAGGAAATGAAGACAAGTTCGACAGAAACGAGTCGTACAAGTACAAGTGCCACTTGAGAGATAAAAGTCGAACCACCCACTTCAGCCTTACGTGGCCGATGTACAAGTGTTTGTATTGAGTCACGTCAACTTGATTCACGACTGAATTGCCCAATATAATCCTGAACTGCCATCTGTACTAATGTCCCATTTTTAAGTATTCCAGCCACTGGCTACTCCTCCAAGTAACCTTAAAACTGATTCAATCCTCTGGTATGCAAATAAAAATCTTTCAGTCAATTATGCATACTAGTCCTGGGAGGGAATCAGATTCCTTGCATCGTGTATATATTTTCATAGGAAATCAGCGTTTATTGGCATGACTAGTAAGCACATAGTAAGTAGTATCACTTCGAATCATTTCCGATGGTACAATTTAAAAGGGCAACAAACTCGGGAGTCAACAAGAGAAAAGTGATAGCAAAAGCGTCTCTGTATAATGTAGTGTGTGAGTAAACCGACAAGACGACCAAGTAACCAAGCGTATGAGTAGTGTGAGTAACTGAGTGAGCAAAAGTCTGGAGAGAAGTAGAAAATTTGATTTGGGGGATGCAATCTAATGCCAATTTCCCTTCTGTGCCATAGCTCTAGGAGTCGGAACTTTCTGTAAGGCTGACGTGCAGCTTTTCCTTCCTCTCTATCATATCGCCTTTTTCTTGCCTTCCCTCGGATCGGATGGTCTGATTTAGTTTGGCAATTCCACCGGCTCCTGTCAGTCTCTAGAGTATTTCAATCTTGCCTATGAATTCATTCATATTAAACGCAGTGATGGCTGGCACTCATTCACTCAGCTCTCCATTCCCTCACCGTCCCACTTCCCAGAAAACTATTCTACTTTCCTACAAAATATTATTATGCCCTCCACTGCTAAATTGCTACCTGCCTCCTACCACTCAAAAGACTACACCGAGGTAGTCACACAGGTATTGGTTATACTTTTCCTACTTCTAATACTTGTTCTTGGACTCTAGTATGATCTACGTTGGATAATTGTAACCCTATTATCGTGATATTAATATGGAATGGATATGCCAATGTGGTACTACAATTGTAGCCATTCAATGCTGGCGTATAAATACTTAAGTAAATCCAGACATGCCTCCCCATACATATTGTACTTACAACACTATTATAATATTTAATGGCTGACATATCTCTGTTCGTGCTACTTTGCTCCTGCTACAATTTTCAAAATGTAAACTTAAACCACGAGGAATTTCGGGGAAAATTAATAGAAAGCAGAGAGAAATTCCTAGATAGGTTACTATGGAATGGCATGGGAGATACGTAGTGAAAATAGCTGTGCATATTAAACTGAAAGCATACCTTGTCAGTCGTGTCGTAATAAAAAATTTATTTTGACCATTTAGGGGAAAGACAAGAGAAAGCCTTTCTCTCCACTCAATTCCGTAGAATAATTTTAGAGAGAACTGGGATTTCAGCAGCCCATCGAATATTTTCATGGGTAGACACACTTACCACCTAACAATAAATAGATTGAGCCACTTTCATTTCGGCTCATCTCACTCGAATGAGCATGAACTTATAGTTAGGCATTTGTCGGTCCATTTACCGCACTCAGCTCTTGTTTAATGGAAGAGGTGGGCAAGTTACATAATATCAGAAAGGCGCATATTTATTGTATGCAGACAGAAGCAAAACTAATTTATGGTCATTTCCCTACCCCCTGCGGTTACTTACTTCCTATTTACTAACGAGACAAGAAGTGAGGAGTTGTACTTAAATATAATTCCAATTCAGCATTTTCCTTCATATGCAATGTTACTCATATCTCCTCTCTAGGCTCAGTTTACTCTCCTTCACACTCACGGCACGAAACAACATATAATATTCCAGTCATTGTTTATAACCGGAGAAAGTACAAATTGTAACAATATTAAAGGCTATCTTCATGCATCCGTCCAGTTGCACACAGATCCATATCTCCACTGGAATATTGTGTGTACATGCCAACATAAACAGCCCAATGTGCTACTTATCAGTAAAACTCCCACCTCTCTGTACGTACACAGAGGAGAGTCTGCTATAGAGAAAGCAGCCGATCTATTAATATTTATGAATTCTGTTTCTATATTCATTGCCCATTTGAGCATTCACTTATGAATAGCGAATAGATGCGTTTCCTATTTAACCCAGTGTAAGTTTGTGCCGTAACTGCATTCATGCATGATGAATACACGTTCAGATATGGACGATACTGAAAAATATGACGTGCCGTGCCATGCCAAGTCTGACCTTTGAGACACTAGAATAGAATATTCGTGCTCTTTCTTACTACTTTTTACAACACACCACACTACAGATGTGAGACTATGAAATGTAGCATAAGTTTGAAATAATAAATAAAAAGTTAGGCAAGAGGTGAGTTGGAGAAAGCATAACAGCCGAGAAAGAAATAACAAAGCGTCTTATCCTCCTCCTGGTTACTATAATAATATTCTTATGCTTCTCTCTTCCAATTTATGTACACAAAGGAAATAAATAGACTCCGACCCGGGCACTAGCAGAGAATAAAATATAGTGCTCTCTACCTCTATTTATACATACAGCCCTTTTGTCCTCGTTTTATGACTCTGCCCAAGAAATATGTATTAAGATGAAGAAAAGAGCATATTGTTCGGGAATAAGAACACATGTTCTTTCTCGTGCCGTGTTCTCTAATTCCTTTCTGAAAACAAATACCACTTGATGATGTGTGCTGATGAAATGGATCAACACGATCTGTGTTGCGTATGAGAAATATTATGTACTCTGCAGTTGGTGGTTGGGTAACAGTTTGTGGAATGTGTGTATGTGTTTTCGCATGGATGAACATGCATTACATCGGATGGATGGCTTAGTTGGCATCTCTTTTCTTTTGGCGTACTTTTCCTATCCCTGTCGCCTTTCTCCGTCTTTTCTACTTCCGTCACAAAGAAAACCAAAGGAAATAAAATCCTAAGCAAGTCACTCTTATTGTTTAAATTTAGGCTCAGCCACACACACCACACAAGTGTGAATGTGAACGGAGAGTGACGCCGAAAACTATATCCGCACAACTTGAGTGACAAACTGCTAACTTACTCACAGAATTGGCTTACTCAACTACTGTCACTATAAAAAATAAAAGTCAAGCTTAAATTCATATACATTTCACATTCACATTCCTGCTTTCATATTCATCCCTTGCAAAATGCATCGAATCTCAGACTGCTACATATGCACAATAAAAATCTTGGCTTTCTACATGATTTATTTCTAATAATGTCATCTTGGCATACGACTCTTTTAAACAATTTATGTACAACACTTAAATACTCTTAGTTCCCCTACATTTACTTTTTATACTAAATTCACCACATTTTAAAAGCGAAACTAATAATAACATCAGAGTGTCGAGTGTGCCGTTAATGTCGCATGCCGTAAATTCAATTTACGACACTTGATATTTGGCGGCATGCCGTAAATGCCGTAAATTATTTTTTATTTATGCCTACTAATTACAAACAAATTCTTGCACATAAATATTGTGAATTTATAATATTTATATACTACTCATTTGAAGCAAATAAGGACCTTAAAAATGAAATATCATTGACACTTCATAATATTGTATCACGTAATCGTACTACAATAAAAAATGCATTAAACATACTTTAAATCATTGATTATTACTCCTACATTATGGCTGTTATGTGTTATGTAGTTTACAACATTTACGACATGCAGCATAAAAAAATAATTTACGGCATGTCGACTTTATACTCTGAATAAGATGGCAAATATTGTAAGCCAAAAATTGAACTGTTCAATATATAGGTATCCATTATGGATTGAACTTCGAGTGACAGAAAATCGGATAAATATTTTGTCATAAATAGCAAATGATAACTTGAGACATTTTATGTAATTGTCTTTAGTTTTTAGAGCATAAATGCGATCTAGATTTTAAATTTTAACCTGGAAAATGATGGGCTGACAGGAAAATGATAATTATTATTTCATAGAGTGTTTAATTAATTGCAAGGACTAATATTAGCAAAAACCATGAAAATAATGCCAATAGTACCAGTAGAGACATTAAAACTACAATAGTGGCAAATTATGTCTTGAATGATGTATTTTGTAATTATCTGTCGTTTGTAATATTGTAATTTTGCTACATTTGAAATTTTTATGCATATAGTTAGATGATGAAGTGGAGAAGTAGAGCTCCACTAGAGTAAGTGAGAGTGGCAGCAGACTGTATCAATATTAATCCGAAAGTTCAGGGCGAGTAAAAACTAATCGGTTTAATAATTGAGGGAATATTTATGAATTTTTCTTCGGGAAGTAGTTATGAAGTTTTTCTATTTTTGCCACGTAGTTTGTATGCCGGTGTGTGGGGTAGCGTAAGGGTCTCTAATAGTAATTCAGTACAGGTGTATGGCGGAAGAAATTCATCTATAGGAATGAAATGCAAAACTAATTTAGGAAAATGAAGGCTAAACCTCAAAAGTTATGGAATATGAATGGAGAGGAAGTTTTGGGAAACGTTTTAATTTACATATCAAGTTCGGTAAGAAACCTTTCATAGCTTTTTCTCTCCCGGGTTCAATCCTGTCAGTTAAGCCTTGCAAACTGGTGCTACGCTAAGAGACTTATGTGAACGTTGAGTTAACACGCTTTTATTCAGCCATCCTTTTGGCTCAACTCTCGTCTGCTTTCTCCCTGCCGCATCCTATGACTCAACAGACTTTTACTAAATCCCAGCCTGGAGATACAAACACTTGAGTGTGATATTTGAAATGCTATTATAGATTAAAGGATGAATTACTTTTTGCGGAGGTCAAATCAACCGACAGTCAACACTCTCGAAATGGTGAAACTTTTCTTCACGCTTCCTACCTTGCCACTTGCCACACCACTAAGCGCATTACCCAACTTACTCAACTTTACTCTAGAAAATGTTTATATATTTCCCAGGACCTAACTCTCTAAGCTGTCTATCCAAATTCTACTGTGTATATATCAACAGAGAATAACAGAGTGATGTTTAAATCATTTATATATTAGAGTAACCTCCCATCTCTAGCCATAATGATATGCGTCTGCTCTATATCCACTTCAATTTGTGAGATATTTCACGGAGTACGCCTCATCTGTGTAGATACAAAGGTACGCCTCATCTGTGTGGATACAAAGATTGTGCTTTCAAAAGATATCTTATTCCTTCTGTTCTGTGTTGAGCCTCCATTGATGCGTTTTGTGCGAGCATTATGAAGAAGGAGATCACAATCATTGTAATTGAGAAGAAGAGACTCGCTACAGTTAACAATAGATAGAGAATCATCCTTCTAGCTATTTGAGTCAGGACCTACACTGGAATCCAAAAATATGCCAGAGGCAACTTAACCCTGTACAGACTGAAAGGAAGTTTGTTTAAAAAGTGATATGCATGTGAGTGTGTATTTCAGGAGGTTCTAATAGGTTGGCTAAGCAATTTTGATGTTTGCATTGTAACAACCAATTTCTTGAGAAGTGCAAACACCTGTAGCATCCAATAAATTTTTCGGCATTCATGTTCATGTCTGTCAGAACATATCCTTATTGCGTGTGAATGATTTGCTTGACCCCATCACTCCGAGGGTGTTCCCAATGAAAGAAGAAGCTCTAAGTGGAGCTAATGTAAAATTAATGAATCTCACGAATGCCTGTTTCAAGTCATTCCACTCCGTGGTCTGTGGAGTAGTATTTCTTTTCTAATGTGTTTTATTTAATACCTTGAGCATTGCATTTGATTTTTTATTTGGGCCATTAAGACACTCTCAGAATACTTAAGAGTGTCTAGGAACCAAAATCCTATTATAATGAGACTTAGCGAAATTCTAAGAGGAGATTTGTGGTTGAGGCCGGTAAACGGATCAGAGAATTATTTAACACGATATTTTCTTGGTTTGGTGCAAAGTTATATATATATATAACAGTGGAGTTATAATTGTAGTGCTCCCACCGACTTCAAACACAAATCCGAATGAATTGAAGGAATGAGTTAGTTAAAATAGTTATGCCGTTTTCTGTGGGAGAAACGAAAGTTAGTACATTACAGAGATAGAGTCAGACAGTAAGAGGGTTAGTTGCTAGTTACATAGATTTACTAGATATCCTTCGACTTCTCATCTACTTACTTTTCTTCTCGCATGTCTCATGAGGAATTTCAAATGATGTTAGAGCATCATCTAAAGAAGACTTGAATACTCTACTACAAGAGTTTTGCAATAAAAAGCCGAGATTGTCCGAGACGGTTTCTTCTCCTCTATAGACTCCAGAGACAATCCACTCGCTATTTACTAGGCTTTCTCCAAAACATGTACACATTACTTTCCCCCTCCCTTACGATTATAGCACTCTTTTCAACATAAGCTTACAGCTCCAATAATGTTCATAAGAGTCTGCACATACAATACTTTCCGTCCTTCTCTTATCATTACATGTAATTTTGAACAGGCAAAATGGTGCAGCCTACAGTTTATATTTACCTTCGTAGTCGCACGTTGCACTCTAAATGCTATACTTACACAGCCATAATTATACGCCACAAACCATATATTTCTTACAGGCATTACATACACAATTACATATCTACATGTGTGTCTACATTGTCTAAATGAGGCTTCAGAGCTGGGATCCCTAAAAATATACCAAATTACAACAAAAAACTCAAAGCTGACGCTATTTTTCCTACTAAGAGTCTTTTTTTCTGGTCAAATTAATACAGTCCGATGCAGCAGTTGACATAGCATTTTCACTTTTGTATTACTAACTGAGTATAATATTTTCACCCTGACTTTCACCAGAATTTTGATCAACTAGACCAAATATTGTTGCGGTAAAAGTGGGAAATATTTCATATGGAGTTATAAAAGAGAGTGCCATTTGAACTGAATTTTGGATTGTACTATAGTATTTCGTAATTTCTTGTGGTTAATAGAGCATGATGGAGGAAAAATTCCTTTAGAATGAAATAAATAGTTTAACATTGAGTTTAAGTTATAAATATTGTGAATATTGAAGAAACATGTCTGACCCGACTCGGTCCAACCTCCAGCGGGCATGTCAGAACTTTTAATACAAGAAAAGTCGTAGTTAGTGCAACTATGTTTGTGTCTGGGAGGGAATTTGGTGTGTTCTCTTGGAGAAATTCTCAGGGCAACCTAATACCTTGGAAGCAAGGGTTCATTTTCGGTTTGTTGGTAGCTAGAGCTAGAAATAATGTTCTTTATTGTATTTGTTTGTATGCGATGTATCGTGCAGTGTAGTGTCAGTAGGCATCCACGAACTCTGTAGTTTCGTGCAGGAGAATTTTCAGAATTTAGGAGGCCAGACTAGCCACATTACGTGTTATTTGTACTTATTAAGGTTTTAGAAGGAAAGAAGAGAGAAGTGAGCTTCAAGTTGAGCTTCGGTTTATGTTACTCTGCAATTTTATACGGAAGTCAGAGTAAGCCAATTAAAGTTGTTCAGCGAAATAGCCGCTAGCAGACTTGAAAAGTTACAGTTCATATATCACTGGAGAGTAGGTAGCTAGGTCAATAAATTCAGTTGAGAGAGAGCCGATGTTTAAAATTTTATTGAGCTGAGCAGAGGAGCCATTAGATTGATGGAGAGGGAAACGACGTAAATGTTTCCCCTAAAATTGACTCGACAACAGTTTAATAACTGAATGGGTAAGAATTGTATGGGATCGACTTTGTCTTGTTTCAAACGCTGGGAGCCAAGAGGCGACCCAACTAATCAGGATTACAAAGTGAGAATGATAACTACATCGTAAGTAATTGGATCTATGTGGAGAGCAGTGTTCGTCTGACTTATAAAATACATAATATGTATAATAGTATAATACCCGTGTTCTACCTCTGCCAATTTGCATCAGAGTCATCAAAGACTATGGAATCCCGAGGAGTGGGGATTCGTCCGTAATATTATTATAGTTAGATGGTAGGCCACAGGAGCCAAACCAGAAAGACCCAGACGAAGCCAAAGGACGAAAGTGCACGACATTTAGTCAGACTCAGGTCGGAATAATTACACGGCTCTCGACTATACATAACTGGAGCATCTATGGCTTCAAAGTATTCTTCTACGTGCAAATTTCTTCAGAGCAATTATAGAATTAAAGGAACTCTAATAACTATACGTAACTATCTGTAATAAGTACCTGGAGCTAGTGAGAATTAGAATAGTTTTAATTTAGCCCCATGTACTTTTAATGTGAGTTTTTAGTTGACCTGACTCTTTCCATTGTTCTTCCTCGGTTCTACATGAATCCTTTCCCGCGTGTGCCCCGGAATGTTTTATATCATTTCAAGAGGGGGAGAATGTCATCATAGAGAAATATCTACACAATAATTTATTACGAGTGTAAGCCTCATGCACAGTCGTACATATTCATGTGTGTGAACCCCCCTCTTATTGTTGTGCGACTAATGCTATTCTATTCAACTAAACACTATTATGTACTACATTAAAGTTTTATAAGGTTGAGAGAAGAATTTACCTGCGATGAAAACGATTAGGCAGATTGTGAGACACGATGGGACTCCAGGCATTATTTCTCGTTGTCTGTGAAACAAAAGGGAATGATAATGATGATGATGTTGGTAGTACATAGTAAGATGTTCCCAGTGAATGCAATTCTACTTTGACTCATAATATCATCACACCGTCATAAAGAAACCAGTGTAGAGACATAAAAACCGGAGAAGTGCTGAGATCATGTCTCATGTGACCCGAAACTATGAAACGAACCGGGGATCTACTGTTACTACAATTTAATCAGACTTTTCTCCATTTCACTCTCGTAATAGTCCTACAGACAGACATTTTTATACGATAGACATATGCTTCCATATAATATTAGGTTTACTCTATGTACATATAAACACAATTCGGAGCAATGTAACAAAAGCACTCTGTGAACTGTGACTGCATGCGTGTGTGAATTAGGATGATGGGGGCTAAGGCTAACACAAACACAACGTAAACGCAAGGTACTACTACATACTATACATAATACATACTTACAACTCTGGAAAACGGTATAATAATCCTGCTACATGCATATACACGATGTATGTATATATGTAGTAGTAGGGGCTGTCCAGTTCAGTAGAAATAATAAGAGAAAGTAAGGGAGACAATGCATAGGCATGTCGCACTATCGTTTCTTCTGAGTTTATGTAACAGTAGATCGTCGCTAATATGTAGTAGTAGTGAGTGCGAAGCTAGCTAACAGTCGTATTAGTATTAGCACTGCAGTATTTCCAGTGCCATGGCCCTACTTTACTTCCTATTATATTTAACAGCACAGAGAATCCTAAACTCGTGCCTGCTCCTACTTTATACATTCTCTACTCACATATTTACGTACTTAGTAGGTATTCCTACATTCGACTCAAACGACCCAGTCAAACGCAAACCAAGATGAAGTATAACTAAATATAACTCTATATAATCCTGTGTGTTATATGGATTGAGTAAATACTGATATACAGTCACTTCTGCTGGCTTAGTTATTGTTAAGAAAAGAACTGATTCTAACTCTCTTGAATTCACATCAGTTTCTGGGTGCCTTGTTGACTAAATTGGCTATACCGTGACTGTGACGGACTCCAATGGTTCTAGGACCATAATCATCATGTATGAGTAACTGTATACATTTGTCATCACACACACATAGTCACACACAAATACACACACAAACACACACAGAGCTTTCTCTTCATCCAAAGAGCACACAGAATGGGATGACTAGGAGAAAAGGAAAATAATGTTAATTTGATGTTGAAAGAAATCTGCTTAGAAGTATTTAACAATGAACTGGACTGCCATGTGACACTCTGATGAGAGGATACTGAAGAAGTGATTGAAAGGCACCCACTCACAGAGGGAATTCATACAGGGTACATAAATAATGGTGGGACGAGTTTGTGCTGTATGGTATAGTTAAGACGGGAATCAATAGAAAGAGTTGAAGGAAACGTCAATGCTTTCTTTAAACTCGTTAGAGAAATATATAAATAGTCGGGGATATAAGGATTTATCATGCAACTGGAGCCATTGTGAAAGTTGTTCTATTGTGCGACGGTGGGAACATGCATGTGTAAGGAAGGACTGAAAAGAGATGGGACCATGCTGGGCTCCCAGTGCATTGTGCCTTTGCCAGTGCAATCCTAATTTTTCTTTAGCAGTCGCTTCTTCTTATAGTATTATGACGTGACATATTTAGTACATTAGCGAGTATATAAGGATATAAGACAGAAGTGCCGCCTCGACGGATACCGCCAACAACGCGAGGCCAACCTTCACTTAAGTCATAAGCCGGAGATCAGTCTCCCAGGCCAGTCTCGACTTTTTCCTGTATTTCTCCCGAATAATAATAATAATCGGGCTTAGATATAGTCAGGTAGTATAGAAATGGGAATAGTGGGCAATGACTACTGCTATGTAGTACATAAACGGCGTCTAATGACAAGAAGAGGGGCCAAGAGGGAGAAGGACTATTGCGATTTGTGGCAAAGATGCGGTGGTTGGAGTAGCGTGTGGGCTATCTGCCTGGTGGCTCTTTCTTTTCTATCTCAGTGACCTAAAATCCGGTGTCTACCTTTCTGTATAGGATAATAATAATAATCTGTGAGTGAGTGGGAAGGATGGAAGAAAGGAGCGTAATAGATCATTGTTCACAGGCTACTTATGTCATGTGGCCACTGAGAACAAATACTGACATAGGGATTTCCTGGTATCATAATGTGATGGATAATGGGCTTGACTTACGACGGGAATGCGAATTTGATGAGATGGGCTGCTCTCCACGGAGGATCAGGACATGCGGGACTTTTCATTATACTGTCCACTGTTCCGCATATTTCAGCCTTTGTCCCATGTCTTCTCCATCCATAATTTTATCGGTGGGCTAGACGGAGGAAAAGTTTTTCATCGCACAAAACGGAAACTGAGAGATTCGCTACCTAGGTACTATATACTAGTAGCAACGTTCAATGGAGAAGCACTATAACAGTTATTGTGTCTTAAGATTCTTTTTTGTTGCTATTTTTCTGTCTGCGTCTTCTTTGGCCATTCAAACGGTTGATCGGTTGTTCCTGTACTTATGTATGTTTGTACATTTATCTGTGGCCAAACCTATATGCTCTATAGATGTAATAATAATGTAATGTCTGGAGAAAAGCTTTTAACTTTCGTCTCACAATAAAACACTTACTACAAGGTAAATACACTAGACACCCTATGGAAAAAGAAAGCCGAGTGTAGCCACAACTTTCTTTCTTCCTACTGTCCCTATAGAAGAAAGATACATATGCTAGATATCTCTCGATGGCAGAAAGCCATTGAAAAGTTAAAAAGTTAAGACATTCGTTTGAAGAGGAAGAATGGAGGAGTCGGCTTGGAAATGTGTGTAAGTGTGTATGTATGTATAGGAAGTGGAGCACTGTGTGTAGCCAATCCAAGAACTTTGGCCAGTGTATAAATTATCTGTGGATTGTCTATTCTGTGGGGATGGAGACTCAACTCCGTGGATCCAATCTGGTGTGAAGACAGTTTGAAGTAGTCGTCACCTGCTGATTAGGATTCTATCTTCGCCCCATCTCACAATCAGCCTTCACGCTCCCGAAGGCGTCCAGCCGAAACGCTTAAGTAGTTGTTCGTATGTACTTATGTAGTAGGACAAGTCAAACTCTTCCTGCAATCGACTCGATTGAATTAGTTCTTAAAACATTAGCCACTGCATTGAGAGAAAACAAGATTAGGAAGGACGCACTTTCCTCAATCGAATCACCGACTCAAATCAATGATCAAAGAGAAAGTTTTCAGAAATCATTCACTAAACTGGCAATCTTTCTGCATAAATTAAAGTCTTTTAAGATATTTATTGGAAGTTATTACGGGAAGAAACGGAAGTATTAATGGAGTCAAGAGTAAATGTTGTTAATAAAAGAACATTAATGGAGTGTGTTGATGGTGTTAATGAAGGAAGATTGTAAATGACACGAAAGTCAGTTGAGATCCGTTTGGTGAGGAACGTGAGGACACAAGACTGATGGAATTTAAATTCTGGCGAGAGAAGAAAGAGAGTGAGATAGTTGGGTGAGTGACAGAGTGTCAAGAGGACGCGAATTACAATACACCGACTGTCTCAGTTTTGCTGAGCTTTATTTGACTATTCTCGCCTTCATTTGAAAACTGGGAGAGAAAGAGTCGGAGGAGTCTTAGTGCCGAGAACTGGAGCTCAAATGGCAAGTCTCCTTCCACTCGCTTTCCCTCTCAACTCTCTCCAACTCTCACCGACTCTCTCCACACACACAGAGCAAATGGCTAAAGAGACAGAGCAAAGGGAAAGAGCTTTACATGCACACAACACTCGTCTACTCGTCTCTTTCTCTCGGCGATTCTATTCTGTTCTGATTGTGGGTGAGTCCAGACTTCCCTCTCCCAGCCAGCAGACGACAATATATACTTATGAACACAACTGCAACTACACTCGACACAACTTTTTGGTTTTTGCCTCGAGAATCGAGCTTCTTCTCCAGTCCAGCTAGAAACTTACTTACTTATATATATTTATTATAGACAACTTATATACACACTTAGTCTCTCCCATGTACTAGTACCACTGGCATAATATCCACCATTGAATTCCACTGCTTAGTACAACTTTTTCTGTCCTGCCCTGTTTCAACCCTTTTCTCTATACTTATACACTCTCCTTTTACTGCCAGCGACAAATATTCCGGTCTCGTACAATGTATACTTATCTGTCTTTCTCCCTCTCTCACTTTTCAATACTAGTCCCTCCTCTGCATTGTGCACGCAAAGTCATGTGCATATTTAAGCTATATATATCTATATTCCCAATTATTTATGTCACAGCACGCAGTTATTCCATTTATCTGTTGATTTGGTTTTATATTAATGAGTCAAATCAATAGAAACATTTGGTTGCCCACCATTTGTTATTGGAATTAAACACCGATAATCCTTCACTAATGAATTGCATTTTTAAATCATGGAGAAGGTCGACACTTAGTGGAATCTAAATTTTCCGTTGTCATGAACCTTTGAATAAAACATGCAAGCGACGCTCTTTCTATGTATATACTCTTTCACACTATCCAACGTTACAAATATCACTTTTTTTTCGTTTTACTATAGAAGCTACTGATTTTTATGTAGAAATAGAGGACGGTGCTAGAAAATCAAGCAGACAATGGTCTGATTCTAAATAGCCAAAGGCCTACGCAAAGAAACCCTAAATGTTCAGTTGTGATGGCTATAGAGAATTCCCTTAGTTCCCCATTATATACACTCAATCCATATGCCTCAGGCTTTCTATTCTATCTAAAATGTTGTTTCCTGTAAGGATAAATATAACGGCAGTTTTTATTTGCATACATGAGACGACTGTAAGTGGATCTTCATTAAACAATTTACGTCTCGGACTAGATTTGATAGCACTGCAAAAAATAAAATCTTGCCAAATGAGACTGGAATTCAAAGGACAGAACTAATTAAATTAATGAAAATTATAACAAAGCTTTACATATCCTTTTGTCATTTTATAAGTAGCGAGTTCAAAGATGTGGTCCTCTGAACTCCATACTTTTTAACATGATATCCCTGGCTTTTGCACTCTGCTGAGTAAACTCACCTGTCGTTTAAAATTCTGGCAAGTTGAAATTTAATTATTTTAAGTAGGAGCAAATATAAAGTTGTGTATGAGATTTTAAGAACGCGAATAATATTGGAGGCTCATCTGATAGGCCGTGGGAATGTGTGAGTGGGGACGCTGAGGTCCATATTTTAGAAGTAACGATAAGGTTGGACGTGACTTGGAAGACTACTGCATTAGATTTATACGGTTTTGGTTGGATTGCGTTGGGAGAAAGCAGTGGACGAAACTCTATTCAGATGCCTAGCAGAGCATGCGATGGTGAGTGAGTGAGGTGCAGTTCTTGGCAAAAGTGAATGTCGGGCAAAAGAAGAGTATTTATTTTAAAAATTGGCAAGTGTAATTGCCTCCTGTTTTTATATCGTATCCTCACCACTCTTTCCAGATGACTAACTACCTCTACAAGACAACTAAGTCCCCATTGACTTCTATAGAGTGGGAATCCAAAGAAAGAGTAGCTTATACCATTTAATAGAAAGAGTAGCTTATACTAAGAAAGAGTGGCTTATAGCGTTTAATAAGAAAGAGGAGCTTCTACCATTTAACATATAGTCAGTCCCTTCGTTTTCTTATGCAAATAATATACTATACGCAGTAGTTAGTACAAGCAGTGCAGTAGATAGGAGAAGTCAGTGATTCAGGGAGGTTGATTCGGCTAGACTCCTCTCTGCTCTTTGTACTTGTAAAATACACTTCGGTTGAGTTTGGCGAGTATATCCTACATTGCATTACATAACATAATATCTACCTCTGCGAGAGAGCTGCCTTTTGGGTAAGTTTGGTCCAGGTCTAAAACTCCGCCTCGGCTGTTGTATGCGCGGAGCGAGTGCCGTAGCGAATTTCCTTCCTGCCTGCCCTGGCTTCGGTTTGGCTTGGCCCAACTTCGTTCCCTTCCGTTTGCCTGGCTCTGCTGTGTGGAGAAAGTCTGTGCTTTTACTGCCTCGTGCTTTCCTCCGTTTGGTGTGTGTATGTGTGTGCTGTACTTGCTGTTCCTTCCAGTTAGGCTGTGTCGACTATGCCGGGCAGAAATTGAACTGGCAATCTTATACACACAAAAACTGTTGTGCTCCTCATGATACTAGTAGTGTCTGTTGGCCATTGCTATCTCCAAGTTAAAAGGTAGATATTATTATCAGAGATATAGAAGACAAGAGTATCATGATAATGCGAGTCGCAGTCAGTCCAGTTCAAGCATGCATATACATGCACAATTCATGCTATAGCCTCTACTGCAGAAGATTTCAAACGGGATAGACCATTTTGTGTGTGTCTGTCTATAAACCGTTGCAAGACAGAGAGAGACGTGGAGGACGAGACCACTACACTTTAGGTGCACTCTGCCCATCTCCCAGAATGACATAGAGCAGTTAGGTAATATATGTATAATGGCATGCAATATATATACTCTTAGATGCATATACAGAAAATGAATCAACTGTCTTGTTCTAAACGTTCGATCCTTCCTCTGCTTGACTCTGTTTCCGTTTTCAACTCTTTTTGTTCAACCACCACCAATAGTGCTTCTTTTGGAGACTGAAACATCTCACCAATTTATCTCCATGCGTCACCTTACAACGCTATCGTCCTTCTGAGCCTACTCCCTCCACTACTGACATAGTATACCTTTTATATAGACACCACGTTTCTTCGCACTCTGACTTTCTCTGACCTCGTCCTTTTCTCATTTTCTGCTATCAAAGCGACTAATTTCCCTTTCTTTACAACTTTTCACTTTGCACAACTTTCACAAAGACAACATACTTAATATTATGCTACACTCTACTGTCCTTTTCTACTTTTTCTGACTTCACCCACCCCAGGCAAAACCCGCTCCCAACTTTTCGACAATTCCAAAAGTCCAACGACCATGATAACCATTCATCTTACAGATAATTAATTACAATTTTGCATCCATTTAGAGCACGACTACGCTAATTCTTAATCAAATCACTCCTACGATCATTCCTGACCTCAAAATTTACATAGGACAAAATCAACATTGTTGCTCATAGACAGCAGCATTACTTTTCTTCATTCCAACCTTTTAATGTAATGACGCACTTTTACCACCCGATCTTTAACTACCAAAGCTCTTTTTAATCTGCTCCTCTCCAAAACTGCTGGAGTCATAGTTACACGTGTATTTGCGTAGAAAGGTTAGCCCGTCCCG
>JABASH010002620.1:0-19407 GCA_019776445.1 Tomocerus maximus | reverse complement strand
ATGTTTAATGTTTACCCGTGTTGTTGTATGCTTGCATGGTGTAACCAAAATGCAATGCGCAAGTGCAATTTTCCTCTACGACCACAAAGCGGGAACTTATTCGCTGCTGAGTCTCAACCGAATTTGACTCACCGTCCAGATAAGGCTCAATACAATTATCTTCTTAGCGTTGAGTACCAGTATTGATTGGAATTTACTATAACATAGATACCATCTGTATTATGTCCAATGACGAAATCAAATCTCACATGGTATAAGTATAACTTGGTACACAAACCCAGAAATGTAAATTACTTTTATTTCATTTCAATATTATATGATAGAGAGGGTAATAGACACAGGACAAAGACCCAGGTTTGCTGATGACTATAATCCTAGATGTTTAGTAGTAATGCGACATGTAGTAGTAAGTTTTCATGTTTATGGCTTCGGATTCTTAGGAGGAAGCAATACGATTGTAATGGCGATAATAAAGACAGAATGTACTAAGCACACGCATAAAATATTTATAACGCCATTAACACCAATATTAGCAATTAAATGGAGAGCAGTCTCGTATACTAAAACCCAAATCGTAAAACTCGGAGGAAGCTTAATTAGGACCGCTATTAATATGAGCTATACCAGACTACCTACACTTCTAATAAAAGTTGCTCCTGTCAAATTACAAATACGAAATAGGTTGTTTAACAGCAAACTTGATATTAATAATACGATTAATAGATATAAAAGCTTGAGTAAATATATAGAGAATACAAATGACTTGTTAGCTTGAGCTCACTAGTTTCAGGAACTTGTTTCGACCTTCCTATCTCTCTGAACGATTGCTTCCATCTGTTTGGCACGATAACACAATTAAAACAAGTCAGCGGCCAGGGCTTATTAGGATAGTGCAAGTGGCGCATTTTCACACGAAATGTAGAATACAAAACGCTTGATTTTCTGTTCAGAATTCATAAATGAATAAACAGGGAAACTCGAGAAGCAAACCTTGTAACATGTTCATCCATTAGTAATGAAGTAATGCAAGGAATTTGCAGTCAGACTACAGCCTTAAATATAGCCATTTCAAATGAATGCAGAATTTCTTTGCACGTTGCATTCACGAGGAAAGTAGGGCAAGAAATGCTCAGTAACCTTCGCAAGTTTGCACTATCTCAGACAGCCTTTCATGTAAACTTGCCTTATGTTGTGTTAACGGAAAATTCGAGTGCAAACATCAGATTACTTATGCGACACCGGAAAGGTATTGCTACTTGTATATGCCGACACTACCACTACCCAGGGCGTCCATGCAATATGCAATATCCGACTTCATTAGCAAAGTACTTAATATACGCAATACGGGTAGATAGAGCAAAGCTTGCAGAGAAAATAGAACAGATGACACTTCTTCTATTATAAATGCTTCGGAAATTACCTCGACAAGCGTCATTTGTTACGACTTATGACTTTTATGGTAATGAGTGTAATGATCCCATGTGTAAACCAAGTAAGCAGTGTTTCCAGTTCACAAACGAACAAAAATGTTCAACCATTATTATTATACTAAAATACTCACTCTAAATAAATGTATTTTTTAATAGCCACATAACACATCACATCACTCGCCTATTTTATATTCAGATCGTTATGAATCTATAATAATTAATTTGATTATATTGAGCTACAACTGTATTACAATTTACAATAAGTGTATTACCATTAATAATCTCTAATCAACTAGTTATATGGATACTTATCTTCAAAAAAATAGTATCTCAAAGAAATACACTCTAAACTAACCCAGAATTTATAGTCTTTGCTATATTTATAGCTGAGTAACAAATGTTTCTACATCTATGCATATGATACTAGACAAATAAGGGTATGTACTCAAAATAAAGATCAATCCGTCATTATTTCTTAGGAAGCAATAAAACTGGAAATGAAGAAAAAGAGATTTCTTTGTCAACGACAGATAGGACGCGGAGAGAGCTGACAGTACTCATCACATCCAAATCCACGCCACAAATATGGAAATCAAAGCAAGTGATTCTGCAATGTAAGCAAAGGAAGCATTGAAAGTACCTACATACTACATGTATGCATGGTTATCAACTAAGGTTTCTTCTATGTGGAAGAAAAGAGCACAGTTTGTCTGACTTGGTTGGCTGAGTGAAAGTGTGTTTCCGAAGTGAGCTGAACTTTTCTTTTCTTTCTTCAGTGGCTCCTTTCTTCGCATTCCATCATCCATCTATCCATCTCTGCGAGTACGTAACCTAACCTTGCCTCGCCACACAAGTAATTCATCGATTCCACTATTCTCATCTATTGCTCCGATCCCATTCCAACCCATTTCCTCATTCATCTCATCCTTCTAAATCTATATGAATAATATAGGTACTCCTTATAGTGAATTCTAAGACACAATTGGCAAATAGGACGTATCTTGCTGAATACTATTCATATGGACTATACATAATATTGTATATACATGAGTATTAGCGTTAAGAAATTACTCCTGTCACGAAAGCTATATAGAAATTATATGTAGAGCAGGATAGGATGAATTCTATGTATTTTCTATTGTAGTCTGAATGTGAACTAATATGGGAATCCGCCTTAGAGACTTACAATAAGATCCAGGATGGAAATCAATTTGTGAGCTAGCTGATGTGAGCTGGCGCTATTCTTTTTTTCCTTCGACACGACTGTAGGAGAAATCTATTTGCCTGCTACTAAAAGTCTATTGTACGCATAACTACGTAGAAAATACATGGAAGACTGGAAGATACATTACTTATAGAAATCCCAGCACAAATAATAGCATAAAAGTAATAACAGGAGCAATACATACAAATAGGACAGACGAACAACGGAACAACTGTAACTAGAAAAATTCATACACACAATACACCCTTAGTATTCTATCCATTGAGTACACATGGGAGATTCATAGGCGTCTGTGTATATGAAAGGAAAGTCATACGGGTAGTTTTGTATGCAAAAGACAGAGATTTATGAGACGTAGCGTTTAAGGGGAAGAGAATAGAGGACCCTAATCTATTAGCATCTATCTGTAGTAAATATTCCATCGAATTCGAGTAGCTATCTAATGTTTTCACACATTCAAATTTGAACCGTAAAGAAAATAGGACAGATCACATATGCATGTATGAACGCACCTAAGTACATTTCTCTTTCAGGCTATTACTCCTCTCCCAATTTGAATATTTGAATCTGACTAAATTACACCAACCTAACGTAACTTCCACACACATATGTGTAAATATATATAATCCATTTCCATTGCTGCCAACCAACTAAAACATATCGTATTTATGTATGTGTCTCCATTCTCATGAATATTTTCTCGCAACTTGCCAACCATCCATTGGGTCACACAAACATAATAACTGGAATATCCGTATACTCCTCAGTACTATAACTCTCAACAATATGTTATCATCTCCTACAGTGTACCTTTTATATAGGCAAAAACAATAGTAGTCCTAGTGTCCTAGTAGTACTTTTACAAAGGCAGAGAAGAGGCTTGTTGGAAATTCACGTTAGGTAGAAACTACTCTGCTACAACAACAGAAGGGACTCACATGGGGCCATTACGTTCTGGAAAGAGGCGATTCGTTTCATTTCGTTACGCTTTCCGCTTCGTCTCTGGATGCATATAAACAGTAGAGCTAGAGAGAGTTCATACACAAGTACACATCACTCTGGCTTTGTCTTCTCCTACACGCTGTTGTGTCGGCTCCGTCAGCTGATTACAACAACAATTGATGTGAGCTGACGAGAGTGAGTAGTGAGTAGCTACCTACCTATATTATATTATTATATAAGAGGATATAAGTTTACTAATACTAGCAGTTAGAAAGAAGTAGAGTGTGAGTAAAGGAAGTAGTAGGATCTATCTGTGGGATGAGCATTGAAGAAACTAGTGCTCTGATGTGATGTAAATGTAGGAACTGAATGTGTTCTACGTGCCACCAAACAGTAGTAAAACAATACGAAGAAGAAATAGGATGACGGCTCAGCAGAAACACCAACTAAACTCCTAAACTGCTCTTACAGCTAAAACAACAGAAAAGACGGCTTCATTTCTAAAAGGACATGGTGTCTGTACAGGGTGACACAATTTAGATTTCCTCAATCTCTTCAAAATTGTAGTTTCTAATAATGTAATAGGAGTAAGTAGGTACGAATAATCTTGCCCCGTATAGTGAAAACAAGGAGGAAAAAGAGATAGATGGATAAGAGTGTAGGAAAGAGACTACTAAAAACAATCGGCTGTCCTCCCTCCAGCAGAAATCCTCATTCCCATCTCGATTCACAGACCAGACGCCTATAACTTTCTCCATGAGTAGCTCTAGGAAAAGAGGAAGAACTAACAGATTCTCTGTATGAACGATTTTACAGTTGAGCTGTAAAATTGGCAAGAGGTCAAATGATTTTCGATTATAGTAGCACTAGCCCAGCAATATTACAACAGACTTACTGTTGGAGTAAAGCTCTTATAGCTACTACTGTGTACTTTACGTTTCTATCAGTGTACCTTATATAGAGTTGTATTACAGATGCTCTTAAAGCTTATAAAAGCAAAATTTTGTTTCTTCTGTTTACTTATGAGACTTTCATTCGTCCAACTAAATTAAAGACAGTTGCTCTACTATATTACCCGAACTATACATATATTATTACTTATAAGGTAAGTAAAAGTATACATCAAGGAGAGAAAATCCTTATAATCCCTTTTGTGCAATTACTTGAGGAGGAGAGGCAACGTTTAACACAACAGCTTAGTTAAGTTACGTAAGTTAAGACTTGGTCTTGTCTCGTCTAGTAAAAGACTTAAACAGAAATGCTTTGCAGACATGATGTGTTTATTCTTCCTTTCAAAGTTTTCAGCTTCTGCAGATTAGCTATGATAAGATAACAATAATATAAAATAAATTGTGATTTGTTTACTTAATAATCGCAGACAAACCGAGCAAATTGATGGGGCTAGTAACACAGCACATATATTATAGAGGGAGATTTTGATAATAGTAAATTGGCGGATTATAAGAATATGCATAGATTTAGGAAAGTGGAGAAAGTTCACACCAGGTCAGGACAACACTCAGCGGCCACATTGGCATTCTTCTTAAAGATTCCAATTGTACCAAAAATGGGGAAAGCAAGGGAGCAGAATGAGATGCGGAGTGGAGAAAAGTTGTGCATATATTCTTGAGGAATGGAAAGGGACATAGAGAAACGTGGGTAGGTATGTCCTATGTATATACTATAATCTCGACAGTTGGATAGAAAATCCGGTGAAATGAGCCAATTCCCATTCAAAAAATTCCAATTCTTTTCTCTCTTAGTTTTCCTATTTCCTGTAATGCTTTCACTCTTTTGTGTCGTTCTTCCATGGTGGTCTGGTCTGACCTGTCTATCAGCATGTGTATGTAGCCTTGCTGAGAATCCTAACGACTATTACTCTACCGTACATTACATAAGCAACAAAAGTAGAGACGCAATAGTCTAATCTTTTGTCGCAACAGTCCCATCAGAGTTACAAAGGAGAATAGGCCAAACTCATTCACATCTTCTTTGAATTTCTTTGATTGCAGTCCAAGTAAATACAAAAGTAGACAAGACAGGGAAAAAATTTTCAGGCAATGACAGTTCAACTATGAAAAAAAGAACAGTTTTCTGCAAACTACATACATATATTGTGTCCTTTTATATACATTACTTACAGTATATATAATAGTTTGTGCCATAAGTACGTATACTCTCGAACTGCAAAATATTAAACTAAACATAACAAAGTTTGCAAATAATATTACATTCCCAGTGTGCCACGCAACATAAGTGAGCATTATTGTTATTAGGTATAATAGGCCAAGTATATAGGGAGCTATACTATATAGTTAATATTGTTTGCTCAGAAAATAACTTGACAGATAGTATAAAAGTCTACACACGGTGCAGTAAGTATTTGTAGAAAAAAAGTGAAAGCAGTCTTGGAAACATGGCTAGAATATTTGCACAAGTACTACTCACGTACAGAATGTGTAGGACACAGACACTTTTTAAACTACATGTAATATTATGTAACATCAACATCAGATGATGCGATGTGATGCTTCGTTCGGTCCGAACCAATGTGAACTGAATATACAATGCAAATGCGAGACAGAATTTTTTCATTTTTTTCCTAGGCTGAACTAAAACAAAAAGATCTTTAAACTACAGTCGCAGAACATAACAATGTATGGCTACAGTGGGTTAAGTCGCTAGGTATCTTTACTACAATATATCCATATTTAGTAGTTCAGAGAGGAATTCTGCAGTGCTACACTAACACCAGACACCAACACTACGTAGCACTACCCACCACCCTCGTGTCTTGCGTGCAGACAATATGAGTGAGGAATTGAGCCGAGTGTATTGCATTAAGTTGCATGTGTGTCCTTCCGTTTTATGACTTCTACTTAGATATTCTGCGAGGAAACATTTTCAGTTTTTACACCAACTCTGAATACATTGTCCAACCCATTCCCTAAATTGTTACACCAAAAAAGACGCAGTCAGACGTGAATGACATCAGTTTTGGAATTAAGCGATTTATACAGAGAACAGCTCTGTTATTCAAGAGAGCTTTTCTTATTGCACCTATTACCATACTCGAATGTGATTGACCGAATTTCGGATGCGTTGACAGATAGTTGTCCAACTTTCGATTACAAATTTGCTACGTCAACAGCGAATAGTGTGTAACTATCCATTTTATTTCCCCCGCCGTATCTTCTGAATTAATGTCTGCTACCAATTGATCTTCTGCTACTCCTCTTTATTTAGTACCTAACGCCAAATTGTTATTTGGACAAAAAGGGTATGACATTCAGCTAACTTAGCTGCAGGGAAGATTTAAGCAGTTTACAATTCCGAGAACGTTGGTTACCTACATTTAGAATGTCATGACTTTTTAATGATTTCAACTAAATAATTTTCAAGAGAATTAAAATAAATAATAATATTTACCATTGCATCTCTCAATCATCAATCTTTTACCTCCGAGCGAGATGACATTTCGGTAAATACGGTATGATGATAGAAAAGTTTCTCTTAGATTATATTTAATATGTCTGTTTGTCTTTTACTAACATCGAGGGCCTATATTCTCGTCCAAGTTTATCCTCCTAGCAAATAAACGCAGTAGATAGCACAGTCTTTATCCCACATAAAAGACAGTGGATTTCTAGCTAAGGCTTTCTTGAGCTTCCAGTTAAATATGCAAATGAATTGCGTTGACCAAATTCTGCGAAAATGTTATCACTCTCTTTGTTTTTACAATTCGCTTGAATCAACAAATTCTCCCAAGAAAACTTTGACAATAGTTTGTCTTGAGTAAAAACATACCAACTTATAGTACTGTTATTATAAACTTCCACATTTCCATTTTGCTCACATTCTAGTAAAATTTCAGATATGAGATGATGCTCTTACATAAAAGTAGTGCAATCGTCCTATTATTGGTAAGAGTGTTTATGGCCGTTGTTACTTTAAACAAAATAGAGTTATTGACCCTCGGCCTATTTGAAGTCACTCTTTAGTAACATAACAAAAAGCATTACGTAAATATAAGGTCGAAGTATAAGATAAAGTTGCCATAAACGATTATCCATCTGTTTAAACAATTTCAGAAGAAATAGTGTTATGGAAGGAATAGGTTTTCAGGTAAATGCCAGCTTTGCTCCCTCCATTCAATAATGACAAGATCCTCACGAATTACGATAAGAATACTGATTTCTTTTTCTCCGCATGGTTGGTTGGTTTTGGTGTAAAATTCCCAGTCGTTAGAAGGGAACGTAGCGTAAGCTATCTGTGAAGAGAAAGTAAATGCAAGCTATCAAGTTGAAATTGTAGAAATTTTGCTCCTCGGTTTAGATTCATCTCGTCGTCGACTTTGTAGTATGTCTGTCTGCAGTAGTCCACTCCACATGCATTAAACTACAGTGAACTGAGATGAAGCAAAGAGCAACCCAAGTTGGTTGAGCTTTAGAGAAAGTGAGCCAAAACTAAACTAAGCTAACTATTGCAATGTATGTATTTCCACTTGAGGCACTTTCCCCATTTCCACTTATATAGGCTATCAAATATCCGCTACGGCTTTACATGAATTTTCTGTAAAGGTTCTGCTTAGCCACACTTGCACGGGACAATCCTTATAGTTCCTTCCCTACAAAGCCCTACTCACATTCACATACTTACTGTCAAACAACATACTACAGCCTACATTCAAATGTAAGGTAGGTAGGTGCCTACTTCCTGCATTTCAATAATATTATACACTTTTGTATGTATTAGACTACCTATGTATAGATGGGCAAAGTGTGTGTGTATCTTTACACACAGCTCAAGTCGTATATCCTGCTAGTTGGCTTGTTTTAGCACTTTGCTTCGTTCCTGACTTTCTTCCTTTACTTCCACTTCCAGTCAAGCCACTACTATTTTAGTATTCCGGACGAAGACTACCCGAATCCTGACTTTTGACGTCGCACTTACAGTACTCCTCGTCGCCAACATTGACTACAGTGGGTGCTCTGCTTGCTCACTCGCCTTCTGTCCTAACTTCTGCTTCGATATTTGCAGTACTTACTTCACTCACTGTGTAACTTGGAAATATTCCTTCAAGCTGCTCACTCCTCTTTGAAAATTTTGTCCTACTTTTCTCTCACTCTCTTTGAGTTTAACGAGAGTTAACTTCTCTTTAACTTATTGGCATTCGCAATTTAGGCAGCTCCGCATATACATACTCTTTACACTTCCTCTTTCTAATATCACCCCAACAAAAGCCAAGCATGTACCTGGATGTATCTATGAGATGGAGGAAGAGGTGCCCCCGTTATGAAGGCAGGTAAAGTCTAACGATAAGTCAACTAAACTTGGCCAAACTACATAAACTGATGAAATTGTATTGCACACAGTCCTTGTGTCTATATATACTTAATCATGCTACCTTATGTAAAGTATTGGCTAGTATATAGGTACACACATATATACATAATGCATAGAGGAGTACTTTGTATGTAGATAGAGTCCTTATGAAAGTACAAAGTTAAGCAACTGCTTCCTTTCGTCAATCATAATTCAAGAGATCACGCAACTGCACCATAAGGCTACTGATTGGATAAGATATTGAAATGCAAATTGGCCAAGAGAGAACCACTACCACCTTACGTAACACTGTAACTAATATACATACATACAAAGCAATTTCACTTCTCAAGCTTTATGGAATGTTCTATTTAACCCAGTTCATCTCCGTGACATTACATTTTACATCATATCATGTGCTTTATTACTGGCATATTTAAATATACCGTGCGTTTCTATTACACATCCATCATCTCTATACATATATAACGGAAACCCGGATGAGAATCGAAGACACGTGAATGCATTCAATGGAATTGCAGATTTCCGGGATTTACTGCTGCGTTATTCTGTCAAGTTGGATTGGACTACAATATGCCAACTGAGCCGAGTTCGATCTTACATTTAGGTTACGCTTGAGTTTTCGAAATGCTTGTACAACGAGAATTTGTCTATGGGAATCTGAGTTGAATAGGAACACTAGTAATACGGCCACAGCTTGGTTAATAGACACATACACCTATTTAGAATAGCTCACACGGTACATTAGATTATACAGTGAAGGCAAGGGTGAAACTAAATTAAACCACATACTCTTGTTCGTATCACGGATGAGCTAGCATGCCACTGCGATTTGTAAGCTAACTCACTCACAGTCATTCAACTCAGAAATAACAATACATAAGAGCAATGTACACAGAGGACAGGCCGCACAATCAGAATAACAAATAGGCAATAGCCCCGAAACGAATAGACTTACATATCCACTATATTTGAGCTGTTTGTTTGATTTCATTCATCCAGATTGCACACTTGATGAGTTTTCTCTATATACTCGCTAATATTATTAAAACTGACGTGCCAAATACATGAAATATTATGTCATGCAAACATGTAGCTGTAGAACATTTCTCGGCCGTTTTCTTTTCCCAGCACTTCTGTCGAACTATAAAGCCTTCGCTGACATCCTTGACTTTTACCGTTAGTTTGCTGCATTGGGAGGAGGTAGACCATGATCATGAGTTTCTTATTCCCTAAACATTACTACATCTGGCCTTTTGCTTCCGGAGGACAACTCAAGACAGCGAGAATTAACGTTGGGCTGTAAGTTTACTTTGCTACTCTCGCTTTTGGCAAAGGGAATTAAGAGCAAAGAGTTTATTTATTAAAGACTCGTGGGATTTATTGCTTCTAGCCAAAAAGATCACCAAAAGCGTGAACTGAACTAAACCATAATTAGTTAGTCTGTGGCACGCCACCATCACTTTAGCATAGGGACATAAAAGAAACATCTGAAGAAACCCCAAGACTTTGTGTCATAGCACCAACAAGATATATATTCTTATATGTGAGAGAAATTTAATTTCTACCATTCGGTTGGCAATGTACATTGGAATTAGATTACTCTTCATCGTCCGTCTGAAATATCAAATCCATAAAGTCACTCTGCAACTCTGCATGCATCTTTGTATGCAGCGTAGAAAAACAGAGTCGAAATGAAAAGGAAGAAAGAAGCCTTTGGTTATCCAAAGAAAACTTTCAAGTCGCTATTTAGCTCCCAAGTGATTTCTCAAGACTAGAGCCAATTTGACTGCAAAAATACGGAAAGTAATTCATTTCTCCTTAGAGCAAACCAAGCCAATTATGATTTACGACGACAGGGCACTGGGCTATGTACATAAACTCAAATACAGCTCACAACTATCTCAATATAGAACCAAAGCTCTTCTTTTCGCATGACTAATATGACAGAACAAAGCAAATACTCGACTTAACATACGAATTGTGTGCTCTGCTGGAACATTTTTTAATTTCTTTTCCACTTCACTCAAGAACTTCCACATCTACCACAGTCATTTCATTATTAGCCAAAATCCCCCGAATCCAATTCCACACTGGACTTTTCCAGAGAATAGGAGAACATCTATAAAAATTAATATCTTTATTGTTAGCATCTAACCATTGTTAGGAACACAATTCAAAGAAATGTATACTAAAGTTAATAGCATAGTACTTGTCATCTCTTTAACTACGCGATTAAGAAAACATTCTCAATGCTATTTTTGTGTAAGTATGTATAGTTACTTCTATGTTACTCAAATTCAAAAACAAGTAAAAATACTACCAATCTTATAAGTTATAACGTATAAAGAGCTGCCTTTAGAAAACTTTACTGACTCCCACATTTGCCGACAGCCGACGTACGCATATGATAGAAGAATACAATAAAGCAATATATAAGTACCACATATTATGCTAGACATACAACACTCACTCTGACTACAGTACGTAGAGCATGAAATGAGCAAAGTGAAATAAATGCTCGGCAGAACATTGCCAAATATTTGAAGGATTTATTAGAGTTTTAAGCCCATTCTTCACTTTTATGTATCCAGGATTATCTACTGGGATCCATCTACCAAGTACCAAACCACTAAAGCTACATACAACAAACTTCTATTCCCTACAATAATACTCGTGAAAAGAACTACTTCTTGACTACAGAGAAAACTTTCATTCCCTTTCTACTCTCTCTGGCTGTAAGAAGTAATAAGTAAGTACCTACCTTATAATATTACATAGTAAATAGGATACAAATACACAGTAGACACAAGATACTACATTCTATATGGAAAACAACATCCTCAGACTGCCTGCTCCGCTTGATACTACACACCTACACTTATTTACTTTGTACATCACTTGCAGTAGACAGATTACACATACATATACTATTGTATATACTTCTATGACTTTACTGAAGACAGTATATAAATATATCTAGATTAGAGTATATACGATGTGATGGTAGTCATATTGTGGAAAAGTGAAATTAAAAGAAATATGTTCCTTCCTCTTCAATTGGAAGACTACTCGCGTCTCTTTACACTATGAACATCAACCATATCTGCGGTGCATATCTGTCTTGTCTTTCGGTGACTTGACTTGACTTAGGAGGATTGCATAAACTTACACCATGTGTAACATTCAACGTTGCGTTAGTTTGTAAGTAATATCTTTCTTTCCCTCCCCTGCCTTCCTTAACTTAAGTTTATTTCACTGCACAGCAGTTCATCCTTCATCCAGCCAACTAACTCATTCATTCGTTCATTCATTCATTTGAGAGCCTCTCCCTTAAAACGAACTGCTCTTTTATTTTCCTTTTTTCTCATGGATACTATCTATATAGCACAATGAAGAGAAAGAGTATAATATTTTGAAAGGTTTAAGTTAGCTTTAGTAGAGAGCCAACATAAAATGGTAGAAACACGGAGCAAAGAACATTCGTACTAACTGCAAAACAATGCACTCAAAAAACAAGAGACGTCAGTTTCAGCTTAAAGTTAAATTCGCTCAAGTAGAAATTTTCCACGAGAATATGCCAACTTAGCCATGAGATGAGAGAGACTAACCCTCAATTAGAGAGATCTCCGTCAGTGAAAACTTTAACTTCGTCCCCCATCGCTCACATTTTTCTTTTCCCTTTTCCCTCTTAACAGTTAGGGCTCTTTTCTCCTTCCCATTGTCTTTTATCAGTGATGCGTTCATAAATAATTCCTAAGCTCCCATTGAAATATGTTCATGAATGATTGTTTCTGTCGAGAAGCTTCCTACATCCTGGCCTGCTTCTTCAAACAATACTTACATAGAAATATTGACTCCTTCAATACTTCTTTCTTCTTTGGTCAGACAGCTCCATCCTTAAAGAAAATTACTACATACCAGACAGTGTATACATATTTGAGTTTTGTTACGAAAGTATTGCCACTTTGTCAAATGATAAAGTGATGACAGCAGACTACAAGAGTTGAACCCGTTTTTTTGTTTCCAACTTGACTTTGATATGAGAGACACTGATACGAAAGATTGCTGCCTGATTGTGAGAAATAGGAAAGAGAAAAAGGGAGAAGAGTCAAGAAAAAATTTATCAAGGGCAAATAGCCGGAAACTCTGAAGGAATCACAGCTTGGAATAACGGGAATCGGAAAGGGGCTAATAAGAGCCGGAAGCTACGCTATCTAGCTATATATAGCTTAGAGTGATCTTTAGTATTTATATGTGGACAGACATCTCACACAAGAAGAATGCGTAAGAAACAAGAAAAAGTTACAGTAGATGCCTGCGTGTCAAAATGTGTAGCCGTAGCCGCATCCCAGTGGTTTTCAAGATAAATCTTAACTTTAGCTCCTGCTACGCACATCACATCAAAATCTACAATGGACTATTCCTTCCCACAGACAATGCCATCAATCCCTTGGAATTCCCGGAATAATGTTCAATTCAACTTTTTATCATACAATTTTTCATACAAATGGTCATACTTTAACTCCCTGAATGTCTATATATTACTCTATATCTGGATGACGTAATTTTATATTTTACACTATGGGGTATCCACTATCCACTGCGTCCTCTGGCATTTAGATACTACTGTCCTCCTCCGCTATTTTTCCTCGGAAACGACGATACTTTTCAATTTCCCTTTGCTACAAAACTGCAAAGACATTTCCTGCCCGCTACTGTGCGTTATGGGTAAGAAGCGGCTCATTTTCTCTTATGAACCGTTTTCATAAACCATAAACAGATAAGTAGACAACGAGCCACTACTGTGCTAGTCTTTTAAAACCTCTTCTACTACTGTATACCTATAAATCTATATTTGAACACATCCTGTCTGTGTGTATGTATGTAATACCAGGGTAGAATACAGTCATTATTCTATTCAATTTCCATCAAACGCCAAACACAAAGGTACCTTGGCACGTAACTACAGAATGTAAAAGTCATCACACTTTCTCTGTACTACTTATATGCTAAATTCATAATGTAATTTACCACACCACAAATTCATTTTTGATGGTATAAATTATGTGATATTTCAAAGTGAAGGGTTGGTGAAATTTTAAACTTTATAACCCAAAGGCTTCTTTATAATAACACATCTGCTAACTCTATGTCATAATAATATGCAAAATAATAAAATTAAACTTTATACGGACTTTGATATCTGTATTTGTGGTTGACAAAATATAGGATAATTTTTACAGTTATACACTGATTTCGTTTAGCGGAACATTTGCGAGTTTTTTATCCATAGCATAATATGTCAGTGGAGACCACGTCATGTATATGCATTGGAAGTTGAATAGACCAACAACTTACTAATGATTGAAATGGCCATATCTTTGTAAGAGGATTTGAGAGAAATTGAATGCCGTCCTCCCACTCTCTTCAATCAACTCATCAGCTCTTTAAAAAAGAGTTTAAACAGGAAGAATGGCTGACTTGTTCGGGCAAAGAGAAATGTACAGGTCACTGAAGCAAAGAAGGATAGAACTGAAAGGCTGTATGATATAATAAATATTGCTTTCTCTGGTTACAGTTGCCACATAAGAGCATCACTTTAGGTTTCGCGAAAAAGGAAAAGCCCATCGAGGAAATTTCTATCTTTGACATGACAGGGAACTCAATTGCATTTAATACAATCCGTTTCATTCAATCCTTATGTGGCATGGTACTCGGATCGACTTCTATTCACTTCTCCACAACAAATCTTAGAGAAAAGAATATTCTAGTCCAGGGTTTGAAATATTTCCATGCTCTTGAATGCATAAAAGAATTATTAGTCAGTGTACCCTGTAGAAACTGTTTAGACATTTCTCAGGCTTTTCTTTATCGCATATGTGTACTGACGTGGATTCTGCTGGTTGAAGTGCACAACAGCATATAGTAGATAGTAGTAGTATATTGAAAAATGAAAACGGAGAATTGAGCTATACTGTTAAAGAGAAAAGACACAAGCCAGAAAGCCTAGCAAAGTAAACTAAAGCAAAGCTTTCTTGTTCCATTCAAAAATCTCTATTGTCCAACATTGAAACGGAAGGGAAAAGCTTAAAAGTCTGGTCTGCTACTCCATTACAAGTTTTATAGCCATATGAGTCCTTTCAATTTAGCTCGATTGAATTCAATTCAATTTGTGCTTTCGTTCTAGCAGAGGCAGAACAGACCTCACAGAACACTCGGACTCGACTATAACATTATAGACACAACGACTTATCGTCATACTTGAATTCCTATGACTTTTCCTTACTATCTTTGTACACTATTCCGAATGTATACAGCTTTTCTTTAGCTTCCTAACAAATTTTCTGCGCAATAAAACATGATCTAGCCAGCTGAGACTACTACAGTCCTCGCCTTGCATGGAAAACATAACCAACCGTTGATTTCAAAATACATATAGGTACCTACTATCTTCTACTATGGTTTACTTACATTAAGCACTCTTGCTGATAAAAGACAAGCGTGAACTTAGATAAGAAAACTGTACACCTACGCACAGGACTACTGCCTCAGTTTTTTGAACAAAGGAACCAAAGTTCTCTAAATAAAATTGAGATTTGAGCTCAGTCCTTTGTTTTCTTCAGGCACGTCACATCTGACTATAAAACTATATCTAATTAATATTGATCACAAATCTTACCTGTGAGAAAGCGAAGAAAAGGATTTTCTGACGACAACGGCTGAAACCAGACTAGAATACTATAATTCAAACTTTCAATAATTTAGCAGCGAAACGTCCAAAGGAAGTAGGTCGTCCGTCTTTTAGCTTATTGTTATATCAGCACTATTCCAGCATCCCCCGCACTATGATGGACCCAAAGGAGAAAAGCGTCGACAAGATGAAAATGCTTTGGCTTCGATGGATAGTAAACAATGAAATGACTTCAACACTCCAACTTTTACTAGGCAGTAGTAATCGTTTCAATTTTCAACGGCTAGAAATCCTGAAATAGAAATGAAACAATGACATCAATACCAGAATAAAATTAATCAAATGGATGATTAATTACTGCTTCTAATGAAGGCAATAGATTTACAGAATAGAAGGCAATACAAACAGAAAATGAGAAATTTGCATTTAATTCTAGCGCACCACCCCAACTCAAAACGATATACTTGCAACCTAACAGCTTAAATTGGTTATAGAATAATTTAGCCAAGAGTCATCAACCGGTAGTTAACATTACCACTTGGTTAAAAATTATTATTACTAATTCTTGTTTGCTGCAAATACCAAGAATATATTGCACGAAAGAGGTTTAGAATAAAAATTATTCATTTAAATAATGCTGAGGATCTATTGATGTTAAATTTTCAGAATTGGATTTAAACTTAAGACATAAGCTTTGAAAATTGAAAGGTTACCCGCATTGGTATTGTTCAGTAAAGATATTCGGCAGAGAAAAGTCATAAGTTGCACAGTTTCTGTAAAAAGTAATGTAATCCTATCACACGCCCACACATGACTTCAATTTTAATTTAGAAACACCGCACCATAAGAATAAGTACAATTATGGTCGGTAAAAAATGTTTTATGCTGATGAGGAAATTGAGAATGTGAATTGCTCCCTGGACAGAATATTATATTCTGGGTTATACTAATGCATTGTAATGTGATGTAATGGTTGTGATGTGAAAAGTTTCGTCGGCTTCGCTGGGCTGAACCCTTTCATAATTTCCATGTGATAATTTACATAACCATCTATCACTTTTACCAAACACAACTGTCAAGGACACCGGTGACACTGAGCAGATCATTAGGCGAAAAGGCACCAGTCAAATTTACAATACTGGCAAAAAAGTTCCATTCAAAACACATCTCTGCGTTTTACGGCAGGGGAACATCATTAACACTGAGGAAATCGAAGTGTGAGCCAACACGGCAAAGCATCGCCAAAGCACCCCCCACGACATCACCATTTGCTTTCCCCTTCATGCATAAAATATCCTTTCTTTTATTATTATCTTTACAAAGTGATAGATAACCATTTACATAAAGATGTAGACGCTCCCGTCTCAGCATGGGTACCTAACTTCCCATTAATAATCCAGGTTTATAAAATAATCCCTAAGAACTTTCTGTCCTCCTCTGCCTTTGGTTTTCAGGTTTTCCCATAGTTATGTAATTTTTATAGCTTATTTGTTAGCCAATTAGTGAGTTATGAACGGATTGGACGTAAAATATCCTATACACAGACTTGAAAATAATCTTTTGCCTTATACCCATGATAAATGTTGGCCAATGAATAATTATCTTTTGTAAAGGCAGTATAGTATGATTAGAATTAGGATTAAAATACATCTACAGTAATACGGTATACCTAATACTATGTTATCATTATCTATAGTAAACCAAGTTAATGCACATTAATAATTCAGCAGGGAATTTCCGCTTTCAAGATATTAGTAACAAGAGTTGCTGACTTCCAATATTAAATGTACAGCCAATGAGATGGTAACTTCAACTGGAAATTACTGTAATGTCTCATCTTTGATATCCTCCCATCATTATATTTAGTCCTTTCAAGAACAACAAAGTGCAGATACAGCTAATACAGAGGAAAAGGATATTATCTCCGTCAACCTAATATTTAGTTCGTAATTAGAGTAAATATAAACTTGGTACAGTGACAGTAAAGCTAGAAAACAAAAACAGGTAGGTACATAGACAAACACTCATTTGATTCATCTATTTTGGGTAAATAGTTTAAAGAGCAAGTGTTCCTTAACAGTGTAACCAAGCAAATCCCAATGGCCATTCATCTCCTTCAAAAGTGAAGTTATCAAGGCTCAGTCATCAAAGAAGATATAAAAGGAGCTATTACCTCAACCTCACTGGAAACTAAATAGGTAACATAGATATTTCTCACATATAATATGGATACATATATTGTTAACACTATTAGATGTATCGTATAAGGATTGACATGACGAGAGAAGCTAAAAGGCAAATCCCAAGATGACTTAAAGCCGGTGAAAGCCACGCTGAGCTAATCGTAAGACAGAGTTACCAGCATTTGTAAATGCCCATAAGTATATCATGTCATGGCTTTATAATAGGCACAAGAGTCAGAGATTGAGATAGGAGATGTGAGATATCACATTCCACTTTCCACCAGTTCATGAAGATAGTTGGAATTGGGAGTGTAATGCATACACATACATTGCGTATCCACATGCAGAAGGAAAGACGGATTATAGACAGTATAAATAGTGGAGTAGCTTAGGAAAAGTAACTGACTCATGTCAAGTCAAAGTGATTCACGGAAGGTAAATCAATGAATGCAACCACTATAACACTAGTATCTCCACTACAAATATATATTGTATACCTGAAATTGGACTAGGAAAAGTAATAGGTACACATAATGTATAGGTATACACTACAAACAGAATATATAATGATATACGCATAAATATACAGAGAGGCGAAAGACGCGTAAAGATACAAATAGCTTTGTCGGCTTTTCCTTCTTTAAGTGAGCAGAGAAATTGGAGCAGAGGCACTTGGGATAAGAGGGAAGAGACTCAAGAATCTTTCTGTGGGAATCTTCATGTTTGATACTGTATATACATATACGGGGCGCATACCTACTTATATATTTAGGAATACATTTCAGAAATACTTGTGTAAGTTATTCCCTATAGAAGGTTTTCTGAAACATTGCAGGCTGCATAGAGAAAGTGTTATCCGAACCCAACTCATAAATGTACGTAGAAAATCAACCCGAAACTGTCTCAGTAGATCTAAAATAAACGAACCGAAGCAAGCGAGATTCTAGTGCAGTGTATTAGAGACCACAGCGCACTTCACTGAGGAAATAGTAGGGAGCGAGACCGCATATAGATCAAAGCTCATCCCATCACACATAAACAGCAAAACAACATCTGAACAGTTACTTTCCCTCTATCAACAGCCCTATACATACACATATCTAGTAGCTAGTACTAGGTATGTGGGTTATGTTCTATGCAATCCTCGTCCTTCCTACTCACTTCTCTTCAACGTATTTATTTACGATACCAACTTGCATCTTTCATCTTATCAAAAGAAAGTCAGCCTTTTCATTCCGTAATGCTTCAGCTTCCGTTCTCGTCCTCATTCACCAACTTTCCCTCCCGTTTATTCCGAATTCTCCATAATATGCCACTGGAATTCGAACACATTGTTTCGCATTCATTTACATAATTTATTTACATACTTAAATGTACATAAATACTACCCACCGAATACCTATACTACTTATATAATACAATTTAACTACTATTTATTAGTTGTAATCTAATATGGAGAAATACTTTTGTCAATTTTGCTAACCTAGCTGGGTGATTGACAACACTAAAGTTTGAGAAGATCGTTAGGAGGAACTAGTTAAAGTGTATGAATGTGAAAAAAGCTAAGTTTCTATGTGCTAATGTTGA
>JABASH010002619.1:0-19408 GCA_019776445.1 Tomocerus maximus | reverse complement strand
CGCTATCCTTTTCAGACATCTCCAGCTCTCATTGTTACCATCCTACTACTAACACAGTCCACTTTTTACAAAAGAAAACCAAACGTCTACGTGGGTATCATCAAAAACTTTCCTTATATTGTCTAATCCTCCCGGGAATTCTAACACATTGTAAAATTTCACAATTTCTTTAATATTCTAAAGTTATCTTCAAAAATTAAACATATCAAATCCGAACAACTCTGATTCAAATTCCAATTAAACATTTCCATCTAATGTTCTTCAGATAATCAGAACGAAGTGTACGCTTTTTGTTTGCATATCAATGTAGGATGATGATTCTCACTGTGCTATCATTTCAACAATGTCAGTATGCTTTGCTCTAACCACGGAAGATTGATATATAACATAGGCTAACCAAGCAAAAGGTATACACAAGTCCGAACCGAACAATATTTATTATATCGGTCAAGATTGTAACAAGTGGGGATATTACCTGCAAGTATTCCTGGCTGTGAGAAAAAGGAAGCTTGCGACTCTTCTTTTTGATTGAATACATCTCGATCGACGTCAGTGGAATCTGGTGACGAGCCAAAATCGATACTACTCTTGGGTTTCTCTGGATCTACAGGACTGGGGTTCTGGGGATTTTCTTTATTATTGGTAATTTTAGTTTCGCTGCCACTCAGTGGCCCATCCATATCCTCGTCGTCAGGTGGCCCATTACCGGAATTTGATTGTATCGTCACTATCTCCAGAAGCCCCTTCGTCTTCCAAAAACAAATCCGCATCAATCTTTGACGAAAGCTATATAAAAAGAATAAAATAGACATTATTAGTTTTATCATTCAACGAAATAAAAAACATTTTACTTTTATTATGCATTACTAAGTATTAGACATAGATTCACGAACAAGCTAAGCAAAAACTGCCCAATGCAATTAAGTCAAGTTCGAGTAATACATTTCGAATACAACGACGAAGAATAGAGCACTTTGTTTACATTTCTGTGTTATTTATATTACGAGAATATTTCTTTCCCCTCCTAGAATCTCATTGCGAGTTTTTTATCTCGCTAAGGGAAGGACGATTCAATTCTCACTTGCTAAACATTAACGAGTCTTTTAATTTGCATTGTAAACCCATTATTTCTCCGAAGGCAGAGCATGCAAGACTAATTGCAAAACGCGTGGGTTTCCTTAAATTATTTCAATTGTGAAGCTGAAGAATAATTTTTACCCTTCATGCATGCAATGCAGTAATAGGTAGAGGAAAACGAAATCCAAAGAGGTATTATTACTATTGATCCTCGTTACTAAATACTTTCTTTTTAAATCTCATAAACAAGCATCTTTTGTACAAAATTCCACTAGTACTCCTATAGGAATACTATTTCATGTAATTCAATGTCACTTCTGATTCTTAATATTTTCTTACATACCGTAATGCGTATATCGTAATTGACAAATCAGAGTATGAACAGACTTTGTTGCTATCTATTTTAGTGTTACTATAAAAATAGCAACCCAGTAAAATATTTTAATCGTCCAAATCGAAAGAAATACAAATATTATTTGCATTTGGATTACCAAAAATTTCCCAGAACTTCAATAATATTAGTGAATTGAGTAATTTTGACCACTATCCTAGTTCTAGAGGTTATTGGAAGTAGTACTGCATTAATGAGTAGTATAACTAAACCAGAAAAGAAATGAAGGGAATGAAGCACCTGGCTGGAGTACCTTACATTTATTTTTTGGTAAAAGTTCTTTCTTGGAGGGGAGATTATTATACTCGATGTTTCTGAGAAGTGGACTAGAAAGGAAGAAAGTATGTTAAAAAATATGAGCCCGTAAGAAATATGATCATGATTTGGAATCTTGTTCGTCTCATTTGATCTAACCGTCTGCCGTATGCTGCTACTTGATATTATATTCTAAGAATGATATTAGCTCAGCAAGGTATCCATTTCTATTGTAGATATGAAAGGTATACTTGTAGCCAGTAGAAGATACAGTGGCTCACTTAGAAAATATTATCCTCCACAGAATGATAGAATAAATACGAGAAATGTTGATGATCATGCCATGGACATTTTGATGTGCGGGAATATATTTAGTAGTAGGAGAGGCAGAGAAAAATAGAGCAACTATAGAAGAACACCTTTGCAGATATTATAGTTGTAGCAGTAGAGAAAAAAATGGTGGAATATAGCAGGGAAGAATTTTCTCATCATTATGAGCAAGGCGTTCTCTCATTTCTCGAGTTGGGTCTGGCCTAGCTTCAATTCTCACTTAGCCTTCCGCTACGTTTATTTCCCTTTGCGTAGTACTACTACGTACTCAGTCTACGTTTGGTGCATTCTGGTAGTGGAGTAGAATTTAGAGATATATCTGGTGATAGAGCACAACAGATCGCTTGCACTCGCTATTGCTTGCAACTTTGGTAGTATTTGAATGGTGTGTGTACTTTTACGGGAAGTTAGACGATCACACTTGGTAGGTATACATTCATGCCTTGTCTGAATAGTTCTCCGTTTGCCAACTTGTTCCTAATGCAATTCAATGCAATATGAAGGAGGAGGGAGGGAGACTCCGGAATTCTAACCCTCAATAGCACTGTAGTAAAAGATAAGCAATAGAAGACACGCCAAATATTGCACATAGTAGAAGATGAGTGTAAAAGAGAGTTGGTGAAGATGACATATAAAACAGTAGAACAGTAACTGGTATGTACGGCTGGAAAATGATCTCGTTCTCTATTCTCTATTCTGCCAGTAGTAAACCACTATAGTCTGTTTCTGCATTGGGTCGAGAGTAGGGAGGATATAAAGTCAGTGGAATGATGCATGCCATGATTGCGCCGGGCTGTTGCTCTTGAATCCGAATTCCCTTCCCTTTGCTTTCCTTCACTTAACTTTCGTTGTGAGCGTCCAGGATTTTAATTCAAAACACGCAAAATAAGCGGAGCCAACAAATAAGTGTGATGCATTCGCATTTCCATCGAGAAAAAGGGAAAAGTCAGAAACTCTGACACTGACTCTATGAACATTTATACAGATAGAGAACAATTTTCTTTCTCCACACGCTACATGCCAACTAGTAGGTAAGTACAAATGGCTCTTCTCACATCAACATCATAACCATACCCACACAGAGAGACTCTATAAGGAATGTAGAGTGTTGACCTGATATTGATATGATAAAAGTGAGCATATGTATTTATGTATTATGTAGTCGAGTCGAGTCACAATCTGACTTGCATCTTATGTAGTTCGCGATAGAAACTTCTATACTTCAACTTTCACTATCTCTTTCTGTTCTTTAACCTTTTTAGTGTCTTTAGTATCTGCAGTCGAATCTCCCTTCGTATAATATGGGAGACAGGAACATTATGTTATGTTACCTAGCATGGATCTCTCAACCGTAGGTTAGGTATGTACTTCTGCTCTAGTTTCTCTCATGCATTCCCAAACGCAGACAGAGGTTGGCTCTTGTTTTACGTAGTACAGATAATCTTAAGGAATTCATACCATCCTTCTTGTATAATCCTGTCTAGTTTCGCAAGTCTTTACTTGCACTCAGCCTCATTCATAAACCAAAGCAGGATATACTTCCTGACTTTTCTTCTCGGTGGCTTTAACTTAAATTCAATTCCCATTCCCATTCATTTTCCAATGCCACTCTCTCGACAACGTCTAATGAACAATACAATACAAACTAGAACAGTCAGAATAGAACTATGGACCGACATTTCCTTTTACTATATCTTACGTTTACACAAACTTTTATTTCACTTCCTCTTTACTATTATCTCTTCGTTACACACACACATTTCTCTCATATATTATTTTTTAGTATAGAAAAACGTATACAATTCCCTGTACCTAAACCCTGAATACTCTTCTCATACCATTTTGGTTAAGAAGAAAACTAAGTTTCTTATAGAGTACACAAAATATTCCACGCTAGAGTTGTCAGTTTACATTATAGTATTCCAACTTTCCTCATTCATAGGTATGTATAGATAAGACTAGAATTGTGTCTAAAACTCTGTAATTTTTCAGTTATCTTTAACACAGGGTCTCCACTCATACATACTACAGAGCATAAATAAGTACTAGACATTTGCTTTCACTTTCCATGTTCGTGTATCTAGCCAGCCAGGAAACTACGAAAAGTGTGGGGGGACGCACTTTCTCTAAAATTTCTTTATACCTCAAGGAAATAAGTTATGTATACATACTAAGATACTCTATACTTATATGTAGAGAAAGAGTGGAAGTGAAAGGAAAAAAGACACAATTCAACTTTGTATCCTGTCCTATGGGTTTTCACTGGCATCACATCATTCTAGTCAGTCAGGAATCCAATCCAAACCAGTAGCACCATTTTCGAGTTCAAATTCCACAGAAACAAGTTGAGCGAGCGGAAAAGCTTTCTTTATTCTGAACATAGCCTAGCTTTTGTTTTACCTCTACTTTTACTTCCCTTATTCTTCTTTTCTTTATTCCACAAGCACTCATTTTCTATGATATATTGTGACATGCATTACGCAATGTAGCAGTTCTCATTCCAACGTAACACCAAAATGTCATGGCGGACTCCTATCATGCCACTCTACCAAACAAACCAACCCTTATATGTATTAGTGTCTTACAAACTAAATTCATACGATGATAGTGCAAGAAATCTAGAACACTTTCTCTTTGGCTTTAGCTACAAGACAAGACTATGCGCTAACTTAACTACTAATGTAAAAAAACCGACCAACATGTCTGTACTTTTACAAAGTTTTCTTCTGTACTTACCTAAGATACTCATATAGGAAGGACTACTATTTCTACCATATCTATACTTAGCCATGACATTTACTATACTACTAGTCATTGAATAAATGCTTATGAACACTTTTACTACATGCACCAATACAATGGATCACTGTATATAATATCTTGAGTAGAGGCTTTCTTTTGGATAGGGTAGAGTTATATAACAATAAGAAAGTGAAAAACAAGTCTCTGTGCAGGATGATGAGTGAAGGGTTGTAGAAGTTAAAAAAGTTATGGTTATAGTAGGGAGATTGAAATAAGAATGAAGCTAGTCAAAGTCAACCCGTCACAACAGTTCTTTTTTAGTTACAAAATGTCTGAAAATTCTTTAAATCGTGTGGTGAAAGTGGTCTGGGGAGCGTAAAGTACGCTAAACTGCACTAAAGCTCGAAACTGTATGTATTCATCTCCATTTTCAATCCTTTGAATTATGGAAGTCTAAAAATCAAGGGAAAAGCCATTCGTGCAATAATACTTTGTCATTTATACGAGGAATACCTTAAAAAGCCGGGAGATAACAGCCTATTTACTCCCGCCATATGTCATCTCACACATCATAGTACACTATGTTGACTCACTAGTCCCAAATACTTGCTATGCGTCGTAGAACGCAACGTTCGCCATGTGTATAAGTAACTCAAATGAGATTTCTAAGTAAGCTTCTCTTTTCCCTTATGTTACTGGAATTTTCCTCGGAGCGACGCATCCTTCCTGTCTTGAATTGACTTACTCTTACTCATACTTACTTACTCTCAATCTGCATTCTGACTAAGTAAACGTAAACCAAGTCAAGAAAAGGGAAGAGAGGGCCAAAGAAACGTGCGGGTAGCTCATGAGCATATATTTAAAGAGTGATGCTTATATAATACACAAATAGGTAAAATGTCTATAGCATCAGCCGAAAGAAACTACCAACTACCCATTTTAAGTATAGTCTGTCAAGTTACATTAAAGTAATGCCTTCCTTGCTATTACTTGACTTCAGACTCGTATGTAACACATTTTTGGGTGAGGATGAAAAAGACAGAATCCTCTGGTTTCAGATTGAGAGGCCGATTCTGCAAGAGCTACTACTTCCCAGGAGAATCTCAGTTAGCTATACACTGTACAGATTAGAACTGCTTTTATCTTCACGTTCAGCCATGCCTACCGTCATCACCGGCCCACACACATTTCATTTCATCTCTATAACTCAACTTGGACTTGCTCATTATACTTTCAGTCTCCATACCTTCCCTAACCTACAGAACTCCCAAAACTACATCGTATTATTATTATTTTCGACCCTGCTAACCCTGCCTGGTCTGCTAGTTCTCTTTTTCTTCTGTTACTACATACTTACACTAAAATTATGGCTGCTCCTCACTTTATACTACATACCCCGTTTTTCTTTGTGCTAACTAAATGAAGGAGTGGATAGCATTATATTTACATATGTAACTACAGAATACAGTTTGGAAAAGTATAGAACAATGATGATGAGTGGTACACAAATATTATAGTAATCTAAGTCTGCGTCTGGTGTGGCTTGTTCTTTGAAAACTCGTAAGTAATCATCAAACGTTTCAACTTTTCACAGAAAGGTTTTGGCATTTAACTAGCAAGAGTGTAATAAGAGCAGTAACAATAGTATACCTATATCATCAGGTAGACAGGTACATCATATCATTGCCTTATCATATCACTCCGTGTAACGTGGTGATTTCAGAAGAGTAGGAGTGAGTGGTAAACACAAAATGCTCGGGGTAGAATGTAGATAGTGAATGTAAAACCTTTCTTCTCCTACTCTAACTTATTAAGAGAACAGAGAGGAGATCAAAAAAGAGCAGGGCACGAGAAGAAACTTAATCCAACTCAGAAAACAGACATTTCCTGAGCATGATCACAGTTGGTGCCTGGTGCCCAGACCGAGTCAGAAAGAAAGATTATCAAGCAAAAAGTCATACTAAATGAAGATAAAATACTTTCTTGGTGTTTCCTTATGAATTTCATCTACGGATTGAATCCCATAATGAGATGGTGACGTGTTAAGTTGCAGGATGAAATCCAACTGATGTACAAGATGAGTTTTATTTTAAAGCTTTTAAACCTTCAATTTACATCTTGCTCTCAGGACGAGATGCTTTATTGTATAAAAAGTAGTACAAGTATAAGTACGCCATGATCCTTTCTTTAAGGGTTTTAAATCTATCGTATCAGTTTTTTAGTTTCTCCATCCACAGCATGTTATGATCCTATTATGTACTTCTATTCTTTATCTTTTTATTGTTCCTTAGCTTATCATCTCTCATATAAAAACAAAGTGCGTGTACTGTTACATTAGAGACAAGACAAAACAGATCAGTTCATTTTAACTGGACTGCCACTAGCAGACTGACCAACTGTCTTTCCTCCAAGGGAAGATAAGAACGAATGATTATTTCAGCCAGAACATAAATAGCTAAGTATGCCAAGATTTTATATCCCTCTTTACTACTTATTATTCAGTCTACTTGTAACCAGGTAAAGATTTTTTATGTCTCATGACCCATAAAAGTTGTGTAAGTTATAGGAAAGTATGAGACACTTGTGTGATGCAAGTCTCTGGTCTCTCAATACGGTAATGATGCAGTGACTAGTGAGTTGTCGAGAATGAAGATGAGTACATTAACTCTGTAGGTCCTATTTAAAGTGAAGGCTCTCCATATCTCTTGAAATTCACTTGAGTCCATTCTACTTATACTTTCCCACTCACCTACTCTCCTACTACTTACCTTCGAATTCAACTCTCGCTGTTAATACTAAAAGAGTCAGTCTGTGGGATCTCTATTCTAGTGAAATAGATTAGGAAGAGTACACTCGAAGACAAGCCAGTGGAAGTCAACGCTATCTAAATGCTAATACATTCAGTTGTCTAGTAACTTTGCAATGGATAGTAGGTACTTATTATGTATTGTTCTTTATGAAATCCAAGCACTCCACTCCAATGAATCACACTACTGATTATATTTTACACACTACAGTGCTCTGTCCTGTCTTTTCAGAATTAATGCCGTATTTACTTCAAAGAAATATGACTAACTGTGAATGAGTGAACGGGAAAACAAAACACTCTGCAAGTCAAAGGCAAACAAAAGGCAGGGAAAGGTACTTAAATTAAATTAATGCATCAGACATAAACACAAAAGCAATTCATCATCATCACATCACTCAGCTCCAGCAATAAATAGTACATGGTCAAACGGAGAGTGTGTGCTGTAAATCTTATCTAATAATAAGAGCACGTATATGATGTGTACTTACGTGTGGAATGTATAATACTCATCGTTGTATATCATTAAATTCTAGCTAGGCAGAATTACGCATCTATTTAAAAGTGAACGCAAAGAATCCTGTCAGAGTTAATAAGAAAGCAGAACAGAAATAAAATATGTATTTCGCTAGGACGTGGTTCTTGACTATCATCTACGTATCCTTCACGTACATGTTTAGTAATTTATCTCTCAGCCTTTTCTCATTCCATCTCATTTCCAACATAAATTTAGCATCACATCACGTCATCCTTTGTGTAAATCCCTTCGTTTACCATTGTAAATTGTATTAGATTACCGAAAATTTGGGATAGGCTACATTTTTTACAGACACATACTTCGTCTGACCTCAACTCATTTCATCATGTTCAATTTGCATAATTTCTAATTCAATCCTCCTACCGTGTCTCGTACGTGTGCTTCATGTACAGATTATGTCCATTTAACTCTCACTATAATCCAATAGATGTACATTGTAATGGGCTAGGCTAATTCACTATCAACCACAACCAGCACACTAAACACTTTATACTTACATCCGATCACATCACTCCTGTCAGCTTTATTTCTCTTAAAAACTTAAATATGTCAGTCTAACTTGAACGTGACTCTCAAAGGCATTGCTCGCAGCATTTGCTATTTAACATGCATATTAAATCCTTTTCTATATTCACACATGCCAGGGTGAATACAATGTATCGTTTATCTTACATACACTCGTTTGCATTCATGCACAACACATTTATAGAGTTAGCTAACAAGTTGACATACCTGTGAAGATTCTTAAAAATTTTATAAATAGGTATGTGGTCACTTTATGACTTTAAGAGCGTAAACAATCAATTGCTACAAACACATTTTTTATATTGCATTCTAACCGACAATTTATCACGTGCAACATATTACATGATATGTACGTTTTATCTTACATTTTCTAACTGAATTTGACTGGCAACACACGGACCATTACTCATGTCATGCTAACGAAACTAAAGGTGTCATGAAACCTTTTTATACGTCCATTACCATACTCAATCATGCAAATATTTAACATCCGTCATATTCAATCGAACAAATATAACTAGATAGTAATATATGTGTGAAAGAATCATATTTCAAAATGGATTTCAGTACTAGTAGCGACGGAATTTAATTCTGGTGTCACAAAAAGAGTATGCAGTAACAAACTTGACTGTTTTACGACAAAAATAAAAGTTAACAAGAAGAGATTTAGATAATAGTCTAATATTTACTTTACAAATATTAATCACATTGACGAGATATAGATAATGAAGTACATAGACCATAATGATGCAGCAATCCTCAATAAATATAACGCAGCAATTGATTTGCACTACTGAATACTATCACCAAAATTAAGTTACATCTACCTAAAAGAATAGTAACATCAAAATAGAATTCCTTAAAATTAATTCATTAGGATTTCCAGCATGATATTAGGATATCAATTTGTAAAATTCAAAACAAAATTATTGTGATTTACTATTGTCAATTCTGTAGAAACCATTAGAAGGTTGTGGAAAATGTTAACATTTGTATAGATTATAGCTGTGGCCATAGCATGACCAACTGTTTAATTAGATTCGACTCAACCTCATTATAAGTCAAGGACCAATGTTCCTATAGGACTATTTGTAGTTTAATGCAAGGACCAAAACCTAAAGGCATAAATACTAAGTAAGCCATAGCAAGTACAGCAGAATACACAATGCGCAATGTAAATTGGTCTTTAAAAGAATAAATCAATACTGACAAACTTTGAGCATGTACTTTTACACAAGATGCGAATTTAAATAGGTCTCAAATTCAGGTCGCCAGAAGCATATGTAAAAGATTTCAAAGATTAGAGTTGAGAACTGTCTTTTCCAATGAGCCAAATGATAACTTGTGGGCCTGATAAGAAAAGCCAACTGGAGCGGGATAGCGTTTACGAATATTCATACACTCTTGAATCTTATAACAACACGCACTTACAGAATTTATATTACTACGAGTAGGTATGCCTATTTAGTAGAGTTTTGTGCAAACAGAAAGGGTTTAGGCATACTGTGAAATATATAAGTGTAATCGGGAGTGTTTGAGTATTTGTCAACGTATTGGTATAGATTTGCATACCTGTCTGCAGGTTGTGGTTGTACGAGATGCTGAGTCTAATCCTATTTCACGATTTGAAATCTTTGAGGACGGCTTTAGAAAAGCGACCGCAGTTGCACGCAAACAAAGTCTGTTTACATTTACATGCATGTGTATAGACACAGAGACTAAATAATCCACATAGTGACTACATAGGGACATTATGCATGGAAAAGTTCGCATAATAAATACACGGCTGGCGAAATCTTTTATTCTACATGTACAAGGAGGACCTAGTAGTGTAAATTTAGGTGAACTGATTGCAGAGCATTCGCATATTGTATATATGAAGATTCATATATTAATGGCTATATGTGTCTAGAGTATAATAGTTCGTTAACAACTGCAGAAGAGATTAGAATTTAGAAAAACTCTTTCTTGCCAAGTATACACGGATGTATAGAAGGAGGGAAATTAGAGCCATTTCACTTGGATGACTATCAACTAAAAGTACTAATAATACAAGGAAGAAACACATAAGTATGCAACTCACACAGTAAGTGAGGGCAAGTAAGCCAATCTAAAGTGAACCTGACTGACTCTCGCTCCTCTTGCAGACATGATAATAAATGCAAGCTCTAGCTCTGCTCTGAATCTAGAGAGTCCTCCTTATACTTTCTAGTTAAAAAACGCCTCCACATTTTGCAAAAGCAGTCTAGCCCTACACAAATGCCTACACAATTATAACTCTAAATATTATAAGTTCTTAATATATAAGTGGAAATAGAGAGAGTAGAATTTGTTATTCCAAACATTTTGTGTAAGAGCATCAGAGAGACTAAAAGTGATGTTCGTAATAATAGAAGGCATCTACATAGTGACGTAACGTTATTAATACAAAGTAAAATAAAGACTATTACTAAGGACAGGGAAACGGAAGAAGATGCTAATATGTGCTTAGTAGTTCCAAACGTAGAAGGATCGGGAGAAAAGTAAAAAGAGGAGGCAGGAGCTAAAATGAAATAAAAATGATGAGGCGGAAATCAGAGGGAAGTGGTGCGAATAAATTGTCGCCTTTCCCACTCCGCTTCTTCTCCACTTGATACTCCTTGCTGTTTCTCTTTTGCAATCACAATTCACAGGGAATATAGTTCGCATAATATAGCAATGCATCCACACCGCTTTAAGCTACAGTTTTCCATTCTTACAGCCCTTTTCCCCGTCTAACTAGGTGCATTATGTATTTTTATGTGTGTAACTACAGATATAACTTCTTTCATTTCATTATAATATATTTCACTCTATTTTCTCCGTCTTTTCACTTTACACTCTTGTCTTACTTTACTTAACCAAAGCATAGTATGTAGTACGAACGGATTTGCTACAGCGTGGCATTGCATGACATCGCATGAATCTCCGCTCTACTTCTCCCTTTTTCTGTCTTAATGTTGGAAGATGTGGAAATGTAATAGAACTTAGTCCCATATGCTTCTTCTCCCAACTCAAAACCCGAAGAAAACCACCATTAGTGTCTACTACTGCATCTACTACTCCGTATGTATAGGATGCAGTAGCAGCACTGCGCTAAGTACAGAAGGCGAAGACTCCTATTATGTCCACTGCTCAACACTCAAGCTGAGCACAACAGTGGATTCTAGGCGGATTAAATCATCACATCCGTGTGCACTTCCATAAATCCCAATCTCACGGCGAGAAAAAGAACATAGAGAATACATCAAGCGCCTACACTCTTCCACCATGAATTATACAACTGAGTCAAGTGAATGCAGTTAACAAAAAATCTAGCTACCCACTTGAATCTTTTAACTCTTGATTGCAAACTCTCTATCTCGTACCGTCTCTCTATCTCATTTTCTTCGTCTTAACTCAATCTTACCTTTTCCTATTAGATAATCCCTTATCTTAATACGTTATTCCTTCTGTCATTTCATTTCCGTTACTTTCCTCAGCTTTTACTCATACACTTTCTTTATCTCATAAATTAAAACACTGACCACAGCATTGCATATAGAATATGCACAACTAGGTGAAAATGTGACCAACAATTTTACAAAGTCTTTTCTTCCGGCCTATAAAACACTGAATATACTGAATTTATTTTGGTACTGGGAGAAATGACATGAAATGTAAAAATCGCAATTTAATATTACAACAACCACTTAAAATATCAATCGTAATAACTTATACTTACCCTATCTAAGACAAATAGATCCAATGTTCGTTTCTGTCCCTAAGACATTTGAATTGAATTGATAAATGCAATAAGCATGGGTTATATTTGGGGAAAGGTTAAAATTTGAAGTTGGTTTCTTTTAGATGATGCAGTTAAGAGTGTTGGGAATTGAAATGGAACGTATGTAAGATGGTTGATACTTGAGAGAAAGAGTTCATTGACTCTTTTTCACGCGAAACGATCGGAGCAAGAGCTTAGTAGGGGTAGTAGTAGTAGTAGCTGTGTATCTAAGCACTTTAGTTTAGAGCCAGGACCGAATCTCCGACTTTGTCCAAAGTCATTCTCTAATCACCTAGACTCTTATCCATATCTTAACATGTTCTATCTCTTCCTTATTACTACAGATTTGGCATCGTCCCTTTAGTCTTTACCCGCATCCTCAATTCGCTCGTTGACTCCTTGTCACTGAAGCAGAGGGATTTGTTTGGATTTATGTCACTAAAGTGGGCAACTACAAATGGAACTGCGAGTATCAACATGAACGTGTACACCTACTCCTGCAATTAGTTCCTTCTTCCTTTTATCATTCACACAGATAAAATGAACTTCGTCTGCCAACAAAAACACACCTGAGTTGAACCCACTTCTGTTGGTCGATATACACAGACACTTGCTCCACTTAATCATTATCTGCAACTAACACATAGAGTGAGCAAACAAAATGAAAGCATGTAGTACAAACACATATCTACTTATATTATATGGATGTACACAGATCTGTATAACATCCAACATACAACAAACACAACATGTTTATTTTTTGTTTACTACAAAAACCACTTTACAAAATACAAAACTCTTTCCGTGCCCTGTTTTACCATTTCTCTTTGAAATAGACAGCAACGCATGCGGCACAAAATATTCCTCGATTGCCCTGAATAAAAAATAATAACAATATGCTAACTTCAAGGGAATAATAAGAACTGAGATACTCCCTATTAAACAAATCTATAGTCCAAGTTTCTTTTTACTTCTTATATCCTGTCTCATAATAACTGCGAAATTCTACCTACAATAATAATAGCAATTTTTCCAGGAAACTGCCTATAGCGTTACAAAAGTATAAAGTTCAATCTCACATGTTTACAATAGTTCCACTTTTATTTTCCTATCCTATTGGAAATATCAAATATCCTCTGTTCTGGATATGAGAAACTATATTTTCTTGGAAGAACACTTTAGCGTGCAGTGTACTGTAACATTTCTGTCGACGAACACGAACATCAAAATTTTATTGTTAGCATTTTGATAGAGTAAAAGGCTAAATTGTTATATTTATTAGTCGATAGATGCGTATATATGCTCTCTATACACCTACATACATATCAGATACATATCAAGCTTCAAGGAAGTTATAGACACAAATAAATATTTCGTTAAGCCTTGTGAGCCAACTTAAGCAAATAAACGCAATCGCACAGATTCGAAAACTTTGAGAATAGATAAGAATCTGAGTGGAATATTCACTCATCGCCACTTACAAAAGAAGTATGAAAAATTATCCCAATTTTACTGTGCATAACACTTTATAAGGTGCCTGGCAAAGTATCTTGCATTGCCAACACATTCACGCATGCTAATCCTATCGCGCTCCCTTGCATCAAAGGCAATGAAATAAAAAAATATTATTAGGAAATAAAATTTCATCCTTTTCTACCCACTATACATGTCTAGAGGGGTTTATGGTACAATTTAATGTATTGTGAAATACTCAATGTACATAAGTGTAAACCTATGTGAAGTAGTATCCACTATATTTACACAGAGACATAATGATCATCATACGTGTTTTCAAGTGTAGATATTATATATAAGTAGCAAGGAGTGAAAGAACTCTGTGAAGGGTGAAAGAAAAAAGTTCCGAAAAAGTTGGATCTGTAGCACAAGGACACATAATGTGTATATGTAGTAGTAAGGAAGGAGTAGATCGTGAAATGAAATGATACCGGATCAACTTGACACTTTCTTACGACATGGAATTCAGTAAACAGCCTAGCTCCTTATCTGTGAGTAGCGGAATCCATCCGTGGCGCGTAAAAGCGTGGCCAAACCAACCATTGCACACTATGGAAGAAAAACCCATCCATAGAATAGAACCATCATCTTGTTCGCACACCACTTTGGCTACTAACGTAGCTTTTGGATCAAATATATCTAGCCCCAACATACTCAACTAAAAAATCTATCAACCTTTTTTACATTCCGTCAAAGCAAGCAGAGCACTCGAATTGTAAACAGTCTATATTTTAGTATAAGTAGCACAATCTACTATTTACAAATCGTGAATACATACATGTTGCAATGATATATTACACACAGAGGGTATATAAAGCTTAAAGCCCAAACATGGAAACCCGCCATGTAATCATAGCTTGCTATGGCTTCATCTTTTTCAATAAGGTAAGTTACTACATAATTTTGTGTATGCTCAAACTCATGGCATCTCCGTTCATCATATCACATCTATGTGGCCATGTAGAACAACTGAAGCCGAAAAGAAAACCTTGATGTGCTACAAACACCTAAATTTCCAATTCCAAGATTTCCGAAAACCTTTTTTGTTTCTAAGTGCTACAATACCGAAACCCAACCAAATCTGGGCAAAGGAAATAAAGTCAAGGTAAAATGAAAATTGGGAGTATTGGTAGGTTATGCTATCATGAATCATAGTAAATTGTATGCAGTCATAGAAGGGACAATAGTGAACACAGAGTAATGGTGGAATAATAAAGTACCAGAAATGTAAATAGTAATGGATACAGCATGGCATATTGACTTTCCGAGTAAATGAAAAATAATTTATAGTTGTGGAAGACAAGGCAGAGATAATTGTCAGGCATTCACAGTGATTGTGTTGTGGCCATTGTACATTTGCCTTTGTAGTTATTATCTTTTGGTAAAGTCCATTGTAGCCCAACACCTTTGTTCAATATTCCATCAAATGTATCAGCAAGAGATTCATTATTGCCGGAAAAAAATGAATAGCTACGCATCTAGTTGAGTTGGTATGCATTCTACTTGACTCACCTCCCTCTTGAGAATGCTATCCAAATAAGGCACCTCAACCATTAGCAATGCATTAAAACCTGTGAGACTGACTAGTCTCTCTTCGGGCATTTTAATAGTAATAACAATAGAGAGCAGGAGCAGAAGGTTTAAGTGCTTACGTATATATCATGTGCCTTATTCGTAGTTAAATAGTTTCCCTGTAATGTATGCTTCTATGTTCCACTTGTCTTGTCTCCGTCCGAATTCACACCTAGCTACAAACACTCTCTCCCTCCATCAACTTGTAAGATCATTCGAATTCCTCGGGAAATTAAATGGACTATGTAATAGCCACCTCCAACTTCATGGGCCAATAGAACTTTAAATTAGACATTAGAGAAGTGCATTATAAATCTAAAGGATATGGGGAAATAGCCAATAATACTCTTTCAGGTCCTACTCAAGCGTTTAGCAAATGGAGATCCTTCAAATGCAATTGCTCTTTCTGGAAAACTACAAGGTACATGTAACAAGAGAATTACTTTTGCATACACAGCCCAAGGAATTTATATCAGAGAGAGAGTAGCTCGTACATAGCATCACGTACACACTATTTCTCTGACTATGGTAGTAATAACATTAGTAAAGAGAGCGAGAGAATCACAGAGTTAAATTGTGTACAGAAACTAACTATAAGTACCTATGTCCATATTATGCAATGGTAAGTGTAGTATAAGATAGATGAGTCCTCTGGTTGTTACAATGTAATCTTAATGTAATGTTTCTGGGATAGTTGTTCTCTTAGGTACTGTCTGGTCTCATAGGCTCGGTTTAGTTTAGCCGTCCGTCGCCGTTTAAGTACTTACCACGTTACGTCGTCGGCTATTAGCTATACTTATTAAAGTATTATGTCCAAATATGCATCAACACACTTAACTTTATAGAGACCATAAAAGAACTATCGCTCTTCTTTTCTCCCTACTTAAATTACACACATTCATCAGTCTATTGCATTGCAGTGCATTACACTGAATTACATAAATACAACGCAGCATTAGATTAAGCAAACCCACATAAGTTATCTGTACGTATAGAGTCGATCTATGTCTTTAGGTGAGTCGTTTCAAGTAGACACACTCACTCTAATGTTACATTCTATGTGACTCTGATGTGATATGTGAGTGAAGTGTACCCAAATGCATTTCGCTACTATAAAGCAGCTACTTACTACTGAATGGCAAATCTGGAAGCAAAACCAGAGAACTTCCATTCACTTCACTTTCATTCCGCACCAGTCACAGATTAAAAACGTAAAACAGCCAAGACTGATATAATAGTAGTACACATGCAATACATATATCCTTTTTGCTTTCAACTTAAAAGGAAGGCTTTTCTTGACTCAACAGATCTTAAGTCGACTTGGGAAAAAATGCAACTTACACTGGCAGAGAAACACATGGATGTTTATGTAGCATCTAATGTACCAAAAAAGAAGCCAAGAATGTACATATAGGTCCATACATTAGTAGTACAAACGACTATGTACTTGACTATCAGTATGACATGGAGCATATAATAATGTACACTTATAGCGAGATTTTTTATCCAGTTTTTCATCTCTGCTCCACTGAATTCCATCTCGAACCGCACGCTTATATCTGTATACCATCTGCCATCTGCTCTTGTCTGGAAACCCAGCATTCAAGTCATAATAAAATGCTAAAGTCAAGATCAGCGTTCACGTCAGCTTAGCTCAACTCATTTCCTTCCATCATCATCTGTGAACTTTTACTTTGCCACTGACATTCCCATAATACTCCCTAACATATAGCTTATATTTACAGTGTGTGCATAGTTATTATTATAATCTCTTATTATTAGCAGTGATATCAATAGAGGATTGAAAAATATAAGCCTAGCAATGATTCTGTGAGCACAATCCAATAATCTCAATAGTATTCAAAGGAAAGAGATAGTAAACAAATCCGAGGATTGATTTTATATTGTGTGCGCAGTTCTATGATAGAAAACTCTATTTTTGAAAAACTGACAGAAAGCTATAAATTAGTTGAAACTGCCAATCACATTCCGGATCATAATCATAAATCAAAATGGGGTTAGACGTACTATCTATATCTTCAATTGAAATGTACATTAAGCTACATAATAGATGTAGTTAAACAAACAGTTTTATTTCTGTGTAGTAAAAAATCCTTTATCTTTATGTAGGGGAGGAGGAGCATTTAGTAAAACTCTTTCATTTAGATTCTATGTATAATAACACAATGTCGGTTTAGGAAGACGGAAAATAAGAAGGCAGGGCATTGAAAAGGGGACAATCGTATATAAATAGTAGGACCACTTCAAGAAAAAACGAATACATTGAAAACTTGAGTCGAGAGCAAACAAAGGAAACAGAATTTTATCCTCGAACTTAGAGCATTACTTTAACAAAGGAGAAAAACATGGTCTGTACAGACGTAGGTACTTTTAAGTCACTCCTCTAGTATATAGTAGTAGAGTAGGTAGATGAAAGAGATATAATGTTTCCAAGTTCCGAAGGTTCTTGACTGCTGTGGCTCTAACTATCCGCTTATTCATTCCAGTTTAGTTTTCTTTTTTTTCATTTTGAAGTATATCTTTAAGGGTACCTTAACCTTTTGTCAGTACCTAAATACGAAATAAAGCACATAAACCCTAAACCACTATTTTTTACTAAGGGGGTATGTCTTGTAACTAATGCCATCCATTCCCAATTGCTTTTGAGTATAAGTCCGTCGTCTACTAGGGATTTTCTGCCGAATAAATCTGTATCTATATGGAAAGAGATTTTTCGGGCATTTCACTATATTATAGGAATAGTGGGTATGGCTGTGTGTCACAGTAAAACAGACATCTAAGTTATGGCATGAAAAAGGAAAACCCGTTAAACGCAGACTTGTCGTTAGACTGTAGTTTTATCTATAGAATCCTTGGATAGGTAGTAAATAATAAAATGTAAAGCAAGAGACACATCGTGAAACTCATGGCGATGTCAGTTCAGTTGAGATGTAACTACATGAGATGAATACATAAGAAACTATCTCCATCTACTTCCTATACATTCGTAAACTAATAATAATTCTCTATAGATGAAACTTAAATTCTTTCCCTCTTTCACTTCACATTATGCTACTTCAAGTTACAACCAGTCCGGAGTTTCTTCTTCTAATATAATTCCAGATAGTGTCACTCACAGTAACTAATCAAAGATCAATACCAATATTTTATTGAATTGTCGGTGAAAAGAATTTCAGATGTACATTAACTTTAGTGAAACTACAGGAAATTACAGGGCACTGTAGCGTGCGCATTCTGTATTTACCATTACTTGCTTCTCTCTACTTTCTTTATTACCTCCTACTATGTTAACCTTACGATATATACCAACAATATCAATACAAAACAGTTTAGGCAACTATTCAACTTTTATGTGCTTACGCTACAATGTCCCTCAGAGGAGAACCAACACTACAATAAATACTTAGCCCTACAAATACATTGCGTCAGAATCCAAAATCCAATAAACTACCAACAGTCAACTAAGGTGCTCTAACAAATTCTATTTTATGTCCTATACCACATTATACTACTTGCTACAAACATTTTATTTACGCGTGTTACAGCTTTTATTTCTTTATTTCTTCTTTCCATCTTCATACAGTTCTAAAAATACCAACACTTTCCCTTTGTTAAACACAACTCTACTAATCTTCCTCTACCCTGTTCCATAATGTACCTACGATGTCCATACAACTGGAATCAATCCCCACTCTACATTTCAATCAAACACAGATGGATTTAAATCCTAAAACGAACGGCAAGCCATAACAGAAGCTCGCCCGAGTAAAGGGGGCCGTGTACACAGTTTAAGTTTAATCATTTTGACTGTTAAAATGCATAAAGAGTCAAATCAGATAATTTTGACTATTA